>CAUYRT010045573.1:0-43227 GCA_963574885.1 Lepilemur ruficaudatus
TAAATAACAAAAAGTGGTTTTGGACAAAAGAATTGAGCATTTCCATTTAATTATTTCAAAATCTAGGTGTCACTTGATTTTGAACTATTAAATTTTTATTTTTTAATTTAAATTTTTAAAATTGACAGATAAAATTGTTTGCATTTGTACATAACATATTTTGAATATACATTGCAAAATAACTATAGCTAACTAATTAATGTATGTACTACCTCACATAGTTATTTTCATGGCAAGAACTCTTTATATCCACTCTCTTGGCATTTTTCAGGATACAATATAGTGTTAATTACAGTCACCATGTTGTGCAACAGATCTCTTCAACTTAATTCCATCTATCTAATTGAAATTTTGGATTCTTTGACAAACATCTCTCCAAATTTGCAACCTCAAACACCACAGCCCTTTAGTAGTCATCATTCTACTCTCTACTTCTATGAGATCAATTTTTTTAGATTCTCTCTATAAGAGACATCATACAGTATTTGTCTTTCTGTGTCTGGTTTATTTCACTTATCATACTGTCACCCTGGTTCATCCATGTTGTTGTAAATGGCAGGATTTCATTTTTTATAGTTGAATAATATTCCATTGTGTATTCATACTACATTTTCTTTATTCATTTATCTATTGATGGACACTTAGGTTGATTCCATGTCTCAGCTATTGTGAATAATGTTGCTATAAACCTGGGAGTGCAGATATCTCTTCAATATATTGATTTCATTACCTTTGAATATATACCCAGTAGTGGGATTGCTATATCTTATGGTAGTTGTATGTTTAATTTTTTGAGGATACTCCATACTATTTTCCATAATGGCTACACTAATTTATATTTCTACCAACAGTGTGTAAGCTCCCGTTTTCCCACATTCTCACCAACACTTGTTATCTTTTTTTTATACAAGCAATTATAACAGATGTGAGGTGATATCTCATGGTAGTGTTAATTTGCATGTATCTGATGATTAGTGATATTGAGTATTTTTTCATATACCTGTTGGCCATTTTTGTGTCTTTTGAGAAATGTTTCATCTGGTCCTTTGCTCATTTTTTAATCAGGTTTCTTGTTAGCTTGCTTTTAAGTTGTTTTTGATTCCCTTATATATTTTGTATATTAACCACCATCAGGTGTATGGTTTGCTAATGTTTTCTCTCATTCTACAAGTTGTTTCTTCAATTTGCTAATTGTTTCCTTTGCTGTGCAGAAGATTTTTAGTTTGATGCAATCTCATTTGTCTAATTTTGCTTTCCTTACCTGTCATCTTGGGATTATACTCAAAAATCGTATTTGTACATTTTCAAATCCTAGTTTAAATTCAAAGAAGTCAGCTATTATGCTTGGTGACTTAACAATCTCTTCATCTATAGAACAACAGTTTGTAAAAGTACTTTTGAGCAAAAAGTTTCAAATTTTCTTTGTCAGCAATGCAATGACTTACTTCCAAACTATTCCTCTGTGTCAGGTCTCCTGATGTTTTGTGGTATATCACTAATGTTTCCTGGACTAAGCTGGCAAATGGAACTCATAATAACAGCGATGTGTTTTCTGTGGACACCATTTTTGTTGCACCATTATGTGAACACACCTGAGAACCTGTAACATCCTAGAGAAGAGAAATGACAACATCATAGTGGGCTTCACTGGAACTCAGATCATCTGGGTTCCTCACCAGTGTTATTTCTCTTACAATAAATAACCTATTACTGTTTCCCTTACATTTACAAATGAAAATAGGAAATGATTCATCCCCATGAAGTGTGAAGTAGTAATGATACTCTCTTCCCATTCATTTAAATGGACATAAGTAAAACAGAGAAGTAGGCAATTGTCTCCTTTTCTATCTTAAGTGTCTCTAAGGTATGTAAGGTTTTGTTAGAAGAGTGCTTCTCCTCTACTTCCCCTTTCTTACCAGGGGTGGAATAGAGTTAGGTTTAAGCAGATAACTAAGTTCAGAAAGAGGATCCTCACAAGACAAAAGAACAGAATTGGCCTTAGGGTCCCTTAAAAGTACACCAGGAGCAAATAACTATGGAGTCTTGCTTTCCACTCTCCTTCCAGTTACTGAGTTATCAATAGAAGATTGCACTCTCTGTATAACTTAATAACTAAAGATTAGGAAAGGTCTTTAAAAATATGATTGTGTATCTATCTTCAACCTATATTGTCCATATCATAGCTGTTTTAGGTTCCCAATAAGTATTTGTTGAATGAATGAGCAAATGCTTTTGCACTATTAGCATTACAGAGCTAATAGCCTACACTGAACAGAAGCTTGTTGTCTTTCTATGACAATAACCATGTTTCTCTTGAAGTTTCCTTTACCAAGGCTTTACCATTTGTTATGATACAGGAGACTAATAGAACACCAAATTCTTTACTCAGTTTATGTTACATAAAGTAGAAAATTAGGTAACTGTAATGTTAAACATGAAAAAATTTGACATGGCCATTATTGATATGAAAGAATTTGAAGAAACAATTAACTGCTACAGATATCCAACATGAATATTTTTAAAGAAATAACTCATTTATTTACCAAACATTTTTCAATGTCAATTTTTTGCCAGCAAACGTGCAAAGTACCTGACAGTCTCTGTTCTTGAGGAGCTCACAAACTAGCAGACAGACAGACAGAGGAGCAAGCACTGTCTAGTATGGAAGGGGCTACAGGAGACATACAAACACAAAGTCATGGAAGCACAAAAGAAGGAACGATACCCGTGAGCTATCACAAGAAGCTCCAGGGGAGGGAATTAGCAGAAACAAAGAGGAATTTTCAGAAGAAAATAAAAGAGCATTGCATAGCATGGAAATGACACAACAGTGTGGAACTAGGTGACATATTCAAGAATAACAAGTCATCATCCAAAGGGAAAGAAAAGCATAGAGTATTTAGGAAAAGATCTGGATGATAAGAGCATGCTCTGTTAGCAATTTTGAATTTAATCCTATAGGAAATATAAAGATATGCATTAATTTTAAGCAAGAAGGGATGATCGGATAGGAGGGTTGAATTGTATCTAATCTGTCTTCTTTTCATTTTTTGCCACTACTCCAATGGCTCAGGAACCCTTCTTTTACCTGGGCTCTTAACTCTACATTATAATTTGAGATATTATGGAGTAAGAATTGACAGGACTTGATAAGAAATTTAATGTGGTGGTAAGGAGGAGGGAATCCATGAAAGAACATCATGGGAATTCTTGGAGACTTTAGTGGATGGTCACGTCTTTAAAGAGACAGGGATTGCTCAAAGCAGAAAGATCATGCCTATGTAGGATATTAAGTGGAATATAATAAATTTTTTTGGATTATCACATACTTGAGATACCTGAAGAACATCCAGGAACAAATGGAAATGACATGCCTAGAAAGCAGGAGATATTTTGGAACCTAGTGATAGGATTTTAGGAGTCATTGGTTATAGACTACAGGCATGTGTATGATTATATAAGAAGAAAATTACAAAATGAAGAGAGAGGAGAATTGGAAGAGAAGCCTGAAGAATACTGAATAGACAAAATAAGACCAAGATAAATAATAATATTGTATACCCAAAAAGGAGAATTTTTCAAGAAGGCAGTCTAGGTCAACAGTACTAATGCTATAGAGGAGGAGGAGAATGAGACCACGAGAGTATCCAATGGACTTTGCAAATTAGGAATTAATTTTTGTTACTCCAAGACCTGTGTTAATACAGTGGTGGGTTAAGATGTGAATGAAAAGTGGGCAAGGAAAAACAGAAAGTATGATTTTTTTTCCCCAAAGAGTCTGTCCACAAATGAAGGGCATACTAACTGGGTCATTGCAGTGGAAAACTTTTAGGGTTGGGTCCATTGTTGTTTTGTTTTGTTTTTCAGAATTTAAAGCTTTATTTAGAATTTAATCAGGAAAATTGGGACCTGTGCTTTGGATCAGGATACACACACACACACTCACACACACACACACACACACACACACACACACACACACATAAACACTGGACTATTATTCAGGCATAAAAAGGAAGGAAATTTTGCCATCTGCAACAACATGACTGAACCTTGAGGAAATTGTATTAGTGAAATAAGTCAGACAGAGAAAGACACATGCTACATGATCTCACTCAAAGGTGGAATATAAAAAAGTTAAAATCATAGAAACAGACAGTAGGCTGGTGGTTATCAGGGGCCAGAAGTGAAGAAAAGGGGGAGATGTCAGTCAAAGGGTACAAACTTTTCAATATAAGATGAGCAAGTTCAGGAGATGCAATATACAGCACGGTGAGGCAAGATGTGTAAACTAACTTGATTGTGGCAATCATTTCACAAATTTATGACTATCACATCATCATGTTGCCCACTTTAAGACCATACAATTTTATTTGACAATTATACCTAAATAAAGCTGGAAAAATAAATAAATAAATAAAAATTGACCTACTGAAATAATAGAATTACTTGCACATTACCTTTCACAATCCATTGCTTAATGATTTAGTACTGCTGAGATGAAATATGAATCAATCATAGTTACGAATGATTATCTTCCTTAAAGGTTAAATAAATGCTAATAGTGTATCTTTCCTCAAGTCAAGCACCTTGACTTACGTATTATGTATGTATCATGATATATAAATCTCTATTTCTGAAGATAAGTAAAGTATAATTTGAATACAGATAATTTTAACCACCGCTCAGGAAACTTACCTACCTTATTAGCTTGTGTCATCTACATATGAAAATATATTTAATTAGGGCAGAATCAGTGAAAGAATATTTAATAAAAATTATTACAAACCCTAATGCCCCTTTGGATTCCTTATGAGACAATTGGATTCTCTTAAACAGCCAATACCATGCCAAGAATCTTCTAGAATCTTTGATTCTTGTTTAGCAAATAACTTATTTCCCACTATTCCTGAAGGAAATGATGAACATGTTGAATAAACAAGGGATCTCTCATTTATGCATTGAGAAAAACGATATTTTATTGTTACACGTTACTGGGACATGAAACAGTAATTTAGTTGTTAACAAATTTTCAAAGCGGCCATGCTAAGTTGAATATTAATATGTGCCTAAAAAAGTATCTGGAAATAAATGTTTTATTTGGTAAGTGACTGTCAAAATATACAGTCAAACATCCTTTCTGTTTATTCCTTTGTATTTTTTAATTGAATGTTAAAAATTAGGTTTTTATGAAAAGGAAAAGCATTTTTATTTACCGATTCATTCATTTCCCTGTTCTCCACAAAATGCTATTTATAATTTTAAATAGTTATTTATATTTTATTAAGAAAAAATCAGCTATATGAGGTATAAGGCAATAAAAAATACTGACTACAATTAATTTTTATGTGCAACGAAAGAATATGTCATTGAAGGAATAATAATCCAAGCAGTAAACATGAATTTGCCCTTGTCCATAGCTTTCTCTTTCAATAGTCCAGTTTATAAATCCAATAGAATAAATTTTAAAATTATTAATGAGGGAATCATGTCATTCCTCCTCAGTTTTACATCCTCATTAAACATACTAGTCCTTTCATTTTTTTCAGCATATTACGGGGGTACAAATGTTTAGGTTATGTATATTGCCCTTGCCCCACCTCAGTCAGAGCTACAAGCGTGTCCATCCCCCAGACAGTGCACACCACACCCATTAGGTGTGAATATACTCATCCCCTCCCTCCCGCCTGCCTGACACCTGATGAATGTTACTACCATATGTGCACATAGTGTTGATCTACACTCGAATGTTTACAGCAAAACATCTCGTCTTTAGGCTAACGCAAGACCAGCAATTTTAGATACCATTGATATAAAACGTTTTTATACTAATATTATAAAATATATATATTTTTAGAACTTTGAGTTAAATTGTGCTGCATTTAAATTTTTTCAATAGAAACAGTCTAGTATGATTCTCTGAAAATAACTTGACAGGCTCTAAAGCATAACTTATTGGCTTTGTTGTAAAACTGATCAAAATCCTATGATTTCTACATATCCTATTGACCCAATAATGTTTTCAAGTCTGCCATGGTAGGTTGAATAAACTGAACATAAGAGCTAATGAAGTAAATTTATGGGCAAATACTAACAGAAAATGATTGCTTCAAAAGAAGAAAATATCTCATAATTTTCCCTATTTTTTACTTAATGGTCAAACACATTTAACAAAATCTTGGGAATCTTATTATAAAAGCCTTTTTGCCCTATTTTACTGAGACCTATTTGCAGCCGGCAGAGTTAATGCAGGCTCATTAAGGAAGCCAAAGCACTCTGTGCATTAGTACTCTGTGCCCCTGATTTTAGCCCAATTATCTCATATAGTAAGAGGAGGAAAGGCACTGTCCCTCCCCACTGTCCCTCCCTACCCCCAGTTCTCTGGACGTTTTATGTTTTTGTGACATTTTCATCAATTTATCCAGGGTTTCTCAAAATGAACGTCATAAAGATCACAAAGAAGCTTCTTAAAATCAGATTTGCAGAACCTTTCTTCAAGGGACTATAATTTGCTAGATTTGGGAGTGAGTCATGGGAATAAACATTTTAAGAAGTTGGTAAGGTACTTCTTATGATCAGGTAAATTTGTAAATAATATCCACTGTGCTGCTCGTCTCTTGAAGGCAGTTTCTCACCCCACTGTACTCCCAATCCATGGAATATTCTTTCATGTGCACATTTCCATCCAATGTCTTTCTCCCCATTTTTGCATACTTGGGACTGTCATCTGCATGTTTTCATTCTGTAGGACAAATCCCACTGCCCCACTTTACACCACACCCTTTGGGTTTGAAATATCTTCCCCCAAAGTGATGAGGTTTGTGGATAGGAAGTAAGTAGAAGACTAGCTAGAATTACATCGATGGGGAACATAGTAAAAACAATGGATGCTCAAAGCAGGAGGACTAGAGGAAAATGTGGTTCTAAAGAAAGACAGGAGACAGAGCAAGGAAGTGAGCAGGGATAACACAAGTATACAAAGCAGCGTAGAAACACAAGGTAGCGGTCAGGGACCTTACACATAGGGCACAGTGCCCTGTGCCAGGTGAGGCTAAGGATGACAAACAACCAAACAAACAAACAGAAAAACCAAAAACAAATTCTACAGTTCTTTCCAGGAGTGATAAGCTAACAGGAACGCTAAGACATATACAAGAACAACTGTCATTCAAGGCAGAAAATAAGAGAATCTCAAAAGAGTAAAAAAAAAGATACTAATATTCTGAAAAGGAATAGATTGTAAGTATTTGAGAGGATTACGGTTCCAAAAATATGTCAAAACAGCATTTAAACTGACTTCTGGAAGATGGGTTAAAGTTTGAGAAGTGCAATAGGAGAGGAAAATGCTTTGGCAGAGAAAATTAATTAATTAATCAACGGCCAAATAAACCAATCTGTGAACAATAGAAACAAATTAAAGCAAAAATCAGTAATGCAGATATAGCCTATCACTTTTTCTAGATAGATGATTCTTTCAGATTTCTGGGTGGCTGCTCCTGCCAGTAGAAATGATACTCCAAGGGTGATACTGATGGTGATGTCATACAAATGTTTTACTAAAAGAATCTAGGGATATATGTCACATGTGAGCATTTAAACATATCACTATGATTAGAAATACAACTTTAGTTAATATCTAAAAACAAGGAACAATTTCAACAGCCCCTTTAATAAGAATTCTGTTGTTCTATTGTAAAAAATAAAGATTATGCAGTAGTTTAAATAAAACCCCATGCTTTCAGAAGAAATAATTAGTTTTATTTGAAGCCCTAAATGAAGCTGAGTGAAGAAAATAAGACTTGTTAAATTAGAATACTTTTATAATTTAACATTCCTCATTGTCTGAATGCCATAACCACAAAAGAAAGTGACTATGTTAAACAAATAAATGACAATAGACTATAAAAAGATATTAATTTAACAGCTGATTAGATGATTCTTAAAAAATCTGAATCTAGTGCTAGGTGAAGCAAACATTCTGTTAATAGTTTGAAACAGTGGCCCCTAAATCACACTTTAAGTTTTCCAAATATATGTCAGTAAAACATATTGCCTTCAAAACATTATGAAGAACATTTTTAAGAAATAATTCCATTTAGTATGCTACAGCGTCCAGTTTACACACACACACACCCCTTATGTGCATACACCTTTTATCATGTCCATCTGTTGAGTCAAATGGAAGGAAATACCCGAGGGGCGTATCATCCAACCTAAATGTCATGGTAGTTAGGGCTTCAGTCCTGGCTCAGTCTAATCATCTTGATACTTTATATCTCACTAGATCAAGTTTGTTCAAATGCCTCTTGAGACTATTCTGCTATTTAATAGAGCACTTCTGATTAATATTTTTTTGTTATTCTATCTCATAAATGTTTTAATTAATTTAATAAGAAAAGGTTTTATTGCAGCTTTAAAGCAAATAGCATGTGGTAACCACTTTTTATGTCTAGTATAGAGTTTACTGCGCAATTTAAATTATTACATTTAAACTATATTATTTCAGAACCTCCCACTCAGAGTTATCATACAAAAGCACAACATGTTGATTCAGGTAGGCATGGCAAAGGTAAAGTTAACAGCTGGTAAAAACCATCTAAGAAAGATAGACAACTATAAAACTGTTCAATAAAATGTATAAGAGGGATACTCCACCAACTTTGAATATAAGGAAGAATTGCAACCAAGAGCCAGGAAACAAGACCATAAGAGGAGAGCAATGGAGTGCTCTAGCAGAAATTAATGCAGTCTTCTCCACAAAGGATGAAATGTTTAACTTTGCATGGTACAAGTTCATTTAGGAGGAAACATAATACAGGGTCACTAGTTTGTGCAGAAAATAGTGAAAGAAAATGCAATACTTTTTCTTTAAAAATGAACACAATTTGAAATTAGAGAGACTTTCCCTATTTCTCCTATTACCAGTATCATATTAGTATGGTACATCTGTAAAAAAAATCAATTAACCAATATTAATATACACATAATCTACTAAAGTTTGTACTTTATGCACATTTTTTTAGTTTGTACTTAATGCCCTTTTTTTGCTCAAGGATCCCATCTAGGATATCACACTATGTTTAGTTGTCATGGCTTCTTAGATCCTCTGAGCTGTGACAAATTCTCAGACTTTCCTTGTTTGTGATGACCTTCATAGTTTTGAGTGTTGGCCCTGCATTTTGCAGAGTGTCCCTCAATTGAGAATTGTCTCATGTTTTTCTCACTTTTAGGCTGATGTTATAGAGTTTGGAGAGGAAAACAACAGAGGTGAAAAAACATTCCCATCACAACATAACAAAGGGATATATTATAGACATAATTTGTCACTGTTATTGTTAAACCTTTTTACTTGGATAATGTGCTGTTTTTAGGTTTTTCTATTGTAAAGTTGTTCTCCCCCCCACTTCCATATTCTGCTCAAGGCAGTCACTATGCACAGCTCACCTTCATTCTATCATGTTCTTAGCACCAGAAACATGTCTTATAAACCAAGCAAGTCTTGCTCCTAGGTCTGTTCGTGTTTTCATTTAGTTATATAAACAATAAAACCAAAATTATATAGAAGTTATGTTCCAAATGTTTTCTTCCTACTCAGTAATTTGGAACTTGTGACTTTTGTTTTAATTGAAGCGACTTTATAAATAGGAGTAAGGTTTCTAGACTAGCCCACAAAGGCCTATTTAACCCAGAATGCAGTTGTAATAATGTTTCCTCACAATTAAAAATAATAAAAAGTAATATTAGTAAGTAAAAAGGAAAAACAATAAAAGAATTAAATGAGACATAGCATTGTATTAATCGTAGATGTAGATGCTTAACATGCTGGGAGGAGTTGAGAGTAAGAAACAAGAAACACACTTAATGGAGAGGACATATCTGTGAAGGGTTGAACAAGCACTGTGACTTCTGAGATTACTGGAACACACAGTGTGTAATGGAGAGTGGATTTCAATGAGCCTGGACAGAAAAGCAGGGAGTTAATTATGGTGGCTTCATATGCCATGCTAAGAAGATTGGATTTAAATTTAGGGCAATGGAAATCTAATGAGGAATTGTATGCAAAGGCATGGCATGATCTAATTTGTGCTTTAAAAACATTGCTCCGGCGACAGTCTGGAGGGTGGCTAGGAAAGGGATGAGACTGGAGGCAAGAACAACAATTAGGAAAATATGGAAGCAGTGAAAACAAGATATGAGAACCCAAACTAAGTCAGTAGTCCAATAGTCTCGGAAAAAGGTCAAGAAAGGTCTGAAATGGAAGATGTTAAAGAAATAGAGACTTTTGTTCTCAGCAAGTATTAATAGCTTCTGTCACAGGGGTAAGGAAAGAATGAATTTCTATGCCTTTTCTATTACTGGTTTCAGAGATAATGAAGTTAAAAAGAATAGTCGTTGGTGCCATTATAGAGAAAGAGAATATGGCAGGAAGATAAGTTTGGAGGAAAAGGTAATAAATACTTTAACAACATGACTTCCATCAGAAGTAGTCTTATCTTTTGGTCATAAGTCAGGTATTTTTACAATAATTTATAGTGGAAGTTGTTTGAGAAGAATCCTGGCAGAAGCTGGAAAAGAGAAAAAATAAAAAGCTGCTACAGAGAATTCATATATGTTTATAGGAAAAGTTTATTAAGAACCTACTTTCATTGTTATGGTCAGCGCCAAACAGAAGAAACGAGATGAAGAGAGTATGGACTGGATCGTCCTGAGAGTGAAGAAAGGGGGAGGGGCAAAGACCCAAGGAGTTCTGAAATCAGACTCGAGTCAGGAGTTGGCAAGCTCAGTCCAGCTAGAAGCGGGCGTGGGTGGGATTTAGGGAATGGATGGCCGAGGGGAAGAAATGTGCAATGGGTTATTTGTATAAAAGCAATCTTGAATCAAATGCATGTTTTTATGACAGTGGAATAATATGATGCATCATTTGAGTTGGGATTTCTACTTCTAAGGGTTTCCTAGAGATTTTCCTGGGCCATGATTTCAGCTTATAGTTAAATACAGGTTCAACTTTCTACCCACTTACTCTCTCATTCCTGATGCATCTATTTACCCACTTGCAAATCAAAGAGTCTTTCTTTCATGACACCTTCATCCTCCTTCTTTCTTTCATTCTCTTCCTGCTTACCATCAGTGTGTACAGGGAGAAAAGAACCATGGCAATATATAGGCAGGTGATATGCCAGGATCTCTGAAAATCTTTAATCTCTTGATGGCCTAGTCATCACCTAGTACCCATTTTTCTTCTAGAACATAAAACAAAGCAAATGGCATTATCAACAACAAAACCAAACAATCTAGCCCAGACCATCTGATGTTTCTCCGTGTGTGTTAATTGACATCAATTCCAGAAGCTGGCATATAGCCTGGAATTAATGTTTATGCTTGGTTTCTTCTCTTTGCAAAATGGATCCACAGGAAATCGATGAAAAGGATAAGTTGTTTTTATAAGCTTCTCATATGTGGCTTGATTTGACTAATTATTAAGATAAAAAAATAAATGAATGAGATAGAAACAAAGAATAATTTAATGTGAGTTTTTAGGAAACTATAGCATGAAATATGTGATGAATCAAAAACATAGGGAAGATTTTTAAATAGAATCACTCCTAAAGGATAGTGCTAAAGATAGGAAAGCTTCTATGGAAGACTCCTGAAGTATAGATTTAAATCATATATAACCTGAATAAATATAATTGTATTATGTTAGTTGAAGGTTTTAACGAATGACAAATAAAGTAAGCAGCCAAATCTACATTGATAAAATTAAAAATATCTAAGGGGAAAAGCTCAAAATTCTGCAAATCATTTGGAAGTTTACATGTCAACTAATATTCTCTGCTTTTTAAACTAAACATATTTATACAAATATTTTGAGGCCATGTAGACACATTCAAACAGACACAGTTAATATTATGAAAAATGAATTAATTCCTTAATTTACTCAAAGTTTAATGAGTCTTTAATCTGCTATAGGAACTGAGACATGCAGCAGACAAGAAAAACATGTGAACATTCTAATGGAAGAGACAAATGTGAACATAGATAAAGGACGGTTATGTGCCTCTTAACAAGGTTTCACTGAACAATGGTGCATATATGACAGTGGTCCCATAAGATTATAAGGTAACTGAAAAATTCCTATCACGTAGGACACTTAATGACGTCACAGCCATTATAACATCATAGTGCAATGCATAACGTTTTCTATGTTTAGATACACAAATACTTACCATTGTGTTACAATTGCCTACAGTATTCAGTACAGTAACATGCTGTACAGGTTTGTAGCCTAGGAGCAATAGGCTGTACCATATAGCCTAGCTGTGTAGTAGGCTAAACCATCTAGATTTGTGTAAGTGCTCTAGGATGTTCTCACAACAAAAGCACCTACCAATTCATTTCTCAAAACATATTCCCATCATTAAGCAACGCATGGCTGTACAGTACAATGTGCTTCAATGCCATTAGTGTTAGGGAAAGACTATGAACACATTCTCTGTCTCACTGTCTCAGGAAAATTAGAATTATTGTCTTGAATATAAAGCTTGAAGGATGAATAATAGTTTGCAGGGAAATAAAGATGGGCACTGGATCCTAGAGAGAATCGAGAGCATGAATGATGGTTTGGAGGCCTAAGAGAGTTTGCTATGAGTGAAAATCATGAGAAAAATAATAAATCCCATGCACAGGAAATGGATGTGATAAGGTGGCAGAGAGTGTGACTGGAAATGTTGGTTAGGGATGGATTATGCAAGATCTTTAACATCAAATTAAGAGTTTAGTTTTTGTCTTGAGGGTGTCAAGTGCTAAGCATTTGGGAAATGATTTTATATGTAGCTTAATTATTTCACAAGATGATCATTTTTTTGGTACAGTGTGTGAATATTGTGAAAAATGCACTAAATATGGAGAAAAATATGGGAAAGAAAAGATTTAGAAAATTTAGAAATTATCCAACCATCCATCTTTCCTGAGGCTGGGGCAACGGGAAGACTAAGGAGGTCAGACTTTTCCTTTAGTGCTAGAGACTGAAAAGCCCCAGCTTGCCAGGTTTAAATGTTGCTCACACTTAGCTGTTGAAGCTTATGTTAGAGCAATGAACTTAAGTGGAAAGCAAAACATTACCTATTTTAAAAAACGGTAATGCCCTTTTGACAATTGTGTTATTATACTTAGCAGTACCGTGGAGGCATCGCAGAGGCTGCCAAAGGAGCAAAGGGGAAGGTGCTGAAGGGTAGGACTCTGAGATCCACAGCTGAGCTGCCCTTGCTTCAGTCAGTGCAACTCTTTCATTGTTGTTTTTTATTTAGTTTTATATACAGAGCTTCTGTTTATGATTTTGATTAAGAAATATTTTCATGAAAAAAATAAAAATAAAAAAACAAAATTGAAAACCAATTGTGTTCAAGGCCCATATTTTCAAAGACAGGTTTTTAAATGTTTCTTGTATATATTATTCCCCAAAGATTTTTGATTCTAAGAGATTGATTATGATCTAAATTAACTTTAAGAAACACTTCTGCATTGTGTTTAATTTTCTAGCTTTGCCCTCAGATTTTTCCAGGAACCAGAACAGGTCTGTGGACAACCTTTAGCAATGATAGCTTTAGGATAAGCAAAAGCACATAGACCCCCATCTCCCAATGTGATATTTAGATTATGTCTCAACAGTGAAGATCAGATGTGTGGAATATACTAACTTCAACATCAAAATGTTCAGGAATGTTTTCTAGAAACAGACTCCCCAGTTCTAAATTCTGCTTCTGCCTTTTATCCTAACAGTAATTTTAGGTAAGTGAATCTCTCTGTACCGCAGTTGTACTATTATAAACGTGGGTGATAATAGTATGTTTTATCTAGGGTGGTTGTGAGGATTGGATGAGTTTATATGTATAAAAAATTTGAAGCAGTGCCTTTCTTAGGTCGGAGTTTTATTGCTGTTAGCTATTATTATAGTTATTTTGGTAAGCCTTGGATCTAGTGAAAAATTGAGCCAGCTTTCAAACTTTCTTCATCAGCATCTGCTCAAATTTGCTTGCTGTTTGTCTTTACCTACTGAAATGTATGCTGCTCAGCATTAGGGAGTTTTGTCGGTTTCATTGCAATATCTCCAGCATTTAAACAGATGCTTGGAAAATAATAAAAACTCAATAAATATTTGTTGAATGAACGAATGGAGAGATTCTTATTCCACTGAACCAGAGCTAACTCAAGTGTCCCCTTGACTTAAAGGGGACAAATTGTTGATGCTTTGATATTTACAGAGCTATAAAGCAACTTCAAAAACACTAAGTGAAAGCAAGGGAGATATAAAACCAATTTATTTTCTCAAACTCAGGGCAGGTATAGTTTTAGACTCCACGTAGCAATTTGGGGGCCTAATAAAAGTTTTCCAATTTATTACCACAAGACTATCTAGGATAAGAATCAGTGCCCTTTCTAGGGTGTGCAGACCCCAGGATAAATTTGAATATGTGCTCTACCTTCCATAGCTACTATCCTTATCCATCAAAAAATTTGACATGTCCATGCAGGTG
Organism: Lepilemur ruficaudatus; assembly: GCA_963574885.1. NCBI lineage: Eukaryota > Metazoa > Chordata > Mammalia > Primates > Lepilemuridae > Lepilemur > Lepilemur ruficaudatus. Next base: position 14,535 of record CAUYRT010045573.1, read on the forward strand.
CCGGGAGAAGGAGTTATTCCATCTACATTACCCAATTGCTACTTGGAGAGTTTAGTAGTAGTAGTGGTGGTAGCATTGTTTGCGTGTGTGTGTAAGGGGAGACAAGATACAAGAAGACCTCATTTCACTACACCTAACAACAGATATGCCCAACCCATTGCCTACAAGGAGACGTTCTTATTTATCCAATCAGGCTTTTGTTGAGCTGATTAGAACCAAGAGTAGCGAATGAAGTAGAATAGAGAAGGGAGAGATTGATTCCTATGAGAAGGAACATGATGATATTTCTGGAAATAGAAAATATCCCAATAAGTCTGGGAAAGCGGGGAGACATTTTTAGAGAGGCAGAGAAGTTTGGGCAGTCACCTAGATAGGGGACCAAATCTGGACCAAAATTGGAAGAGTTTTTAAGAAGTATGGTTGTATGCAATGTGATGGAATGGCACTTTTTCCATCCCTTCAGGAGACTTTGGTAAAAACAGATTATTTAAAAAAATTTTTGAATTCCTATTGGCATATTATCTTTGGAGACAAGTCTTTTTAGAGCAGGCCATCATATAACTGATGCATATTTTTTTTTCTTTTTTGCTCCTGTTGTATATAATCAATTTACATTGAAATAATGCTCAAAATTTTCTGTAACATCAATGAAATAAATATTTAGCAACACTTTTTAAAGGAGAACAAAGGGTATATATGAGCTTTTAGGCACATTTAAATTTTCTATGTTTTTGAGAACTTTAGTAAAAATCACTAACCTAAATTTTCCCGAGGAATTGGTCAGTTTTTGGAATTAGTTATCTAGAATCAAATTGATTGTAAATGTAATGAAATAGCTTAAAAACAATTTTACTTTCATGTTTTATTGCATCAAAAGTACATAAAAGAAATGCATAGCCATCTTCTCTGCACATTTATTGAGTGTAAAAGAGCTTCTATAGGAATAAAGGGGAAAACTTTCTTATAATAACATTATCACTAAATTTTATATAAACATCCTCTGTCATATCACATTTTAAAAATTTCTGGAACAGAGAACATTAGGAAGGAGGCAGTTTAATAAAAGAAATTAATGGGGATGAGCTAGCATATGAACAAAGAGTTAAATCACTCAGATATAATGGCATTAACTGAAGCACAAAGAAAATTAAGTGTCACATGATACTATTTATGATGAAATTTATGTAAGACCAAGATGCAATAAGGCACACCTGATTTTGTAAAGAGACTGTAATAACAGAAAAATGCTTATTGAAATATTAAGTGACTATATCAGCCTATATATGTATTATATACTCAAAACTATGAAAAATTTGCTTAGAAAGTCTACAATAAACATAAAATATTATATTGACAGTGAAAGCTTTTGGGAGAAAGCCTGTGTAATCCAGTTGTTTCCTTTCAAATTTTATATTCTTTCTCCATTACTCCGAATAAACATTAATTAGTTTTATAACAGAAATAAAATCAAATAAAATGTTTCAATGAATAAAGCAGAGCCTCGATCTAAAAATGACATGGCTTTTTCAAAATACTCAAATGAGACCCTAGATTTGTATTTATACCTCACATACATGTTTTGGTGTATAGATGAATTTTCAAATCTTTAAAATGAGCAAATGTTTATTTCTGGTTGCTTTGTCAACACTTTTTGAGAAGTTGGATGGTAAGCTTTGCAGGAATAATTGGGAGAGAACAATTCTGGAATATCTTAGTTCCAGTAGAAATTACTTGTTTTAGATAATTGACCTATTTTTTGTTTATTGAATTAAGCAGGCCAAGCAGCTAATAAGTAAGGTAATATTTCATTTTTCTAGTTCTGAATTTATTCTTTTCTTTCCTATAACTTTTTTTCATTATCAAATGTCAGCCTAGTGCCATTCTCACTTCACAAAACACTATTCTGCTCCTCACGGACTTGACAGGGTACCAACAATGTGGCTCAAATTTTCTGAACTTCAACATTCCTAGGAGGAGAAGTTGATTCAAATGTACTTTAAGATAATAAACAAATTTATACCAAAAATAGTGTTATTTATTTCATACCTTTTTCCTCATGGCTATAGAAATATTTAGAAAAAAAGAAAAGCAGTACGTTTTCTACATTTTGAAAGCATTGGAGTTGAGTTCCAGATACCATAATGGAAAAAGCATATACATAAAGAATACAAAAAACTAAATATTTATCAGTTAGTACTTTATTGTATAAATAGTTTAGCCATTCTCTTATGTCATGCTGCTGTCTTGTTTTAATAAAACATGTAACCTTTATTATAGCCCTGATAATTAAATATAACAAAGAAAATTATCCTTATTTTCACAATAAAAGCTAAAATATATAAATATTATTTTCTAGAATAATCTCCTCCCAAGTTTCTGTGAACTCTGAGAAGCACTAATACAGGTATTATAAATAAGGGTTACATAAATCTCAAGGGGTAGGTTCTGATTTTTTAAAAATAACAAATTGTTTTAGGCAGAATTCTGAAATTGATCCACCAAAATTCTATGCCTTAATCCTGAGACTGTGAATATGATGAAATACCAACCACTCCTTGATAATGTTTATGTGCAAAAGGGATTTTGTTAGATGTACTTAAAGCTACTAAGCAGTTGACTTTGAGTTAATGAAAAGGAAGATTATCTAGTTGGGTCTAATGTAATCTACAATAGCCATTTAAAAGCAATTTACTCTTCAATGAGCTTGAAAATAGTTTCTTTCCCAGAATCTCTAGGTAAGAGCCCAGCCCAGCTGACATCTCGTGAGATCCTGAGTGGAGAACCTAGTAGAGCCCTCACTGATTTTTGATATACATAACTATGGGATAATAACTGGGTATTCTTTTAAGCTACTAAATTTGTGGTACGGTCATTTGTTAATAAACCATAGGAAAGTAATACAGATGTGTAGATTGTTTAAAACTACCTGCTATGACTTTCACTTTAGTTCAAGGTATAAGGAGAGACACTCTCATGTTATATTTTTATTTTTTTATTTTGTTAGGGGTAAGAAGCATTTAGTATGTTCTTACCCATCAGGACACAAACACATTTTGTTTGATACACTCACTAATAAGATGGAACTGGATGACATCACATTAAGTGAAATAAGCTAGGCACTGAAATACCAATATCACATGTTCTCATTCATATGTGGGAGTTAAAAAATTGATATCATGGAGATACTGATTAGTGGTTACCAGAGGCTGGGAAGGAGGGGGTACTAAAAATCCAGTTAGAAGGAATAGGATCTAGTATTCAATAACATTAAATAGGGTGACTATAGTTAATAATAATTTATCATATATTTCAAACTAACTAAAATAGAAGATTTAGAATGTTCCCAACACAAAGATATGATAAATATTTAAGGTATTGAATATCCCAGTTACCCATAGGTGATTATTACACAATGTATGCTTATATCAAAATATCACAGTACCCCATAAATATGTATAAATACTATGTATCCCTAAAAATTAAAAAAAGTAATGCTTGTTTTATTAGTGCTAAGAAAAAAAACACAAAAAGTTTTTTTTTCATCTTTCCCTGACTATACGTTAAAGAAATTACAAAAGAAATGAAAGTATTTTATAGAGGATATTTGTGAACGTTTCTAATGTCAAATTCAGTTATTGTGCTACATGATTGAGATATTTATATACTGATTTTTAAAATGTTTCTCAAAATCTAAATTAGTTCATTTTATCCCTGAAAGTACCATTTAATAAAAAAATGAAAACCCAGGGAAGCTAAAGGACTAGCTCAAAGTCATGAAGCTAAATTATTACTTGACTTATACAAATGTGAATTTTTATATACACAGAGATTTTCCAGATGCAGCTATTTAAAGAAGATAAATCTCTAATGTTTAAGGAAATCAACACCTTCAATGCCAAATACTATCACAATGTATAAGGGTATATTCATTTGTGTAACTATCTGTTTAAAGTTTGCCAAACTCACTAAATTTTAAGGAATATAAAAATTTAAAAAAAGAAAATATTTTAAGTTCCTGGAAATAAAAAGAAATATTTCAATAACAAAATTTGAATATGAAAATGGAGACTATGATTGTTTACAAAGCCAGATTGTCAATGTGTATTGTGCTCCTATTGGGGGGGGGATCCACAAATGTGTTAAGTTTTTAAGCAACACAAAGACAAATGGGCACAGTTGATTTCTTTCTCGTGTTTGGAGTCCAGTTTGGGAGATAAATCTTAGATTTGAAAATTTTTCTCATAATAATGTAATAATATCAATTCTGTACAAATCAAACTCTAGAGTTTACACTCAGAAATAGCTGAGGCTATGCAGGTGCTGTGGCTAGGGTACATCTGTTTGATGAAGGGAGCTGGAGGGAGCTGGAAAGGGCTGGATGAAGAAGAAACGTTTATAAAACTGCAATAATGAAGCAGGGACAAGTAAATAAGCAACTTTATGAGAAAAGCATGGAAAAAAGCAGACTGCTTTTACCCGGAGCTATTTGATAGAGGATTTTGAATAACAGACTCCAAAGAAAGAAATGACTCAAGTTGCCTCAAGTTAGTAATTATCACTGTTATTTCAAAAGTTGATTTACTTGGAAATGAGGTGCTGTAAAAAATTTAACTATTTAATAAGTAGTTCAGCTTCGTTTGACTTTGCTCAGCTTGGAGTCTGCTGTTTTTGCAATATGAATAAGACTGCGGTAGGGTCCCAAGGTCCAAGACTAGTTTGGAAATGGGAAACAAGACAGGTCTAGAAATAACCATGATGAGGGCAAATGTAGAGTCGTATTTCAGGTTAGGCCAAGGTGATTAATTCATATTGTATTCCTGTATCAAAACATCACATGTGCCCTATAAATATATACAACTATTATGTGCCCATAATAATTAAAAATTATTTTTTTTGAAAAAGGGGTGCATACCAGAAAAGCCACAGTACAGGAACTAAAAGGAAAACTAAGGGTGAGGGCCAAACAAAGGAAAGCATAGTATGATGTCCGCATTAGAGAAGACACCCTGCTACACGGGAGGGCAAGGTGAAGGGAATGCTGAACTTTAGGCACCAGTATCCCTGCAGTTTATTTTCACTGGATCCATGGTTCATAAGTGTATTAGGGAGAATGAAATACTCAGCCCTTGTGTTGGCAGTAAGCATGGAGAACGTTTAGAAGGACATTCATTTTTACTTCTTCAGATAAATCATTAAACATAGTGAAATAAGAAAATAGGCTTTTTTTATGCTGCAAGAAAGGAAGTAAGTTTCACAATCCTTAGAAACAAGGTGAGTCACAAATTATTAGCAGTCACTAGTTCCAGCTTGTTTTGAAGAGGAAGTATGAGTAGAAATAAATTATGTGAGGGATGAGAAGAAATAAGTTATGTTGGAAAATAATTATTATTGGAATAGAACCAGAGAACAGCAGAAGGAATTTAGACAATTAGGCAATTTGTCTTGGCTTTGTTGCTTTGAATATTATATTAATGTATTTTATGACCACCAAAGCTCTTATGTTTGCCAGAACTTGCATATCCCCTGCTAGCATTTTATAAATGGAAGGTCCATCTAGGGAAATAAATTACTGGAAATTATATTTCCAGTTATGTGGAAATATTTGAGGCACAGGATACATCATTTTGAAGGAACACTTAGGTTTATTGTTTCCTATTAGAACAAAGTGTATCCTCCCATAATGGTATTATCTATGTCTGAATTTACTTCTGCTTCCATTTCATTCACCTTGGTAAGTATGCAACAAGTTTATCAATAAGGAAGTCTTAATAAATCACCCCTCGTGGTCATAGAACACTTTTTTCCTTCCAAAGGATCTATGGCTTCTGTGCCTCTTAAAGTCTTCTATAGATCCTTGACCTATACATGTAAGTCATCTTTGCCCTATATATAAATTGATTCACATCTTTCCATTAAAGGAGGAGCTAATGTTTAGAACTTGAATTTGGGGGCCTTTTTTCCCTTTTCCTGTAATGGCAGTCATGCCAAGCCCAAGATATAAAGGTAATTAGCTTATATACATGTACTGACTATAAAAGAGCTTCTGCTCTGTTGTGCACAGAGACCCTGCAAACAAGAAGGAACCATGAGACTACCCCCACCACACTTCACACCCTTTACACTGTGGCCTCGCATCACAAACACACACTTCACACCTACTAGTCACAGACTCTAACAAGTAGAGTCCATGGAAAAATAATAAGGACAGTGTCTTGAATTTCTAAATAAAAATAAATTTATATTCTCAAAAATTGGTTTTTATTCTGAATGTAGCAGTCAAGGATTTTTGCATTGATTCTACCTATTGCTTTGCACCATTACTTGTATCTGGACCACTCGTAAAATCAGAGAAAAAGGAGCTACTCAGAGGTGTGTCACAAATAAATAGGAAGAGCCAAAATTAGAGCCCAGGTTCACAGAATAAGTATGTTTCCAATAAATTATAATGGTAAAAATAATGATACAGCATGGCTAGTGCTGCTCCAGGTCTGAAAACAGACTGAGTTGTTATATCAGTAAATAACAAACAAACCATCATTTGGTTACACAGCCATTAAAAGTAGTAACATTTACATTTAAAAGTAGTAACATAGAAAGATTCCTCCATTAAGAAGAAATGATTACCTTGTACAAAAATAAGCTGTTGTTAGATATATCTACTTTTACGTGAAACTCCTACACACTTAAACTTTTTTGAGCAGACAGTTTCCAAATAATTCACAAGAACAACATCTACATATCTCTGGGCTAGAGCAGAAGCTGGAAAGTGAAGTAAAAAATCACAGAATTGGAAGTCAGGTAAGTCTGTGCTTTCATCTCACTTGTCAGTTAGAGGACCTTAGGTAAGTTACATCCCTTTTGCTTTCTAATTTGGAAAATTCAGATAATAATATCCTCTTCACAGGATTTTTATGAGGATTAGACAAGATATTACATATATAACCCAGAATACTACAATTGCAACTTTTGCTAAAGTGCCAAGATTTGGTAGATGTAGCATACCAAAGAAAGATGCAAGAATAAATAATAAATTGGCAAGGTAGATATCAAGAATCAGTTGAAAAACTCTTCAGGGACCCCTAAGCCAAATGGAGATCAAGATGAACAGTGGTGGCCAACAAAAATATAATGTGGACCATATATGTAATTTGAAGTTTTCTAGTAGTCACATTAAAAATAATAAAAAGGTGAAACTAATTTTAATATACTTTATTTGCCTATAGTTAAGATATTAGCCTTTTAACACATAATCAATACAAAATTATGAATATGATATTTCGCATTCTTATTTTCATTCTGTCTTTCAAATCTGGTGTGTATTTCATACTTACAGTATATCTCAATGCAGAGCACATCTCAAATGCTTAATAATATGTGACTAGTTGTTATAGTACTGGACAGTGTAGTCTCTAAACACAGTGGTTTCAAAGAATAATTCCTGAACTAGTAGCATCAGCATCACCTGGGAACTTGGCCAGAGGTCCCAATTCTCAGGCTCCAGCCCTGATCTATTGAATTGAAAACTCTAGAGGTGGGATCTACCATTGTGCATTTTAACAAGCTCTGCAGATGATTATGATGTCCACTAAAGGTTGAGAACCACTAGTCTACAACAGTATACTTCACAAATTTTAACAGGCACACATATCACTTGAGGATCTTCTTAACTGTAGAATCTGATCCAATAAGTCTCATAGGGACCTGAGAGTTTTATTTGTAACAAGCTTCCAGTAATGCGGATGATGTTGGTCTAGACTACATTTGGAGTGCTAAGGAGCTAAGCAATGGTGCTCAATTGTCGATACCACCCCCAAGGTAGAGAACCACATGTCTAGAATATGATAGGGGGTGGGAGAATTTTATGAGGAGGATTTTTAGAGGGAGAGCTGCAAGTCCCATCCTCTCTCCCAATGAAAGATAGAGTGTTACTTCTTTCACCTAAAGCTTAGTAAGAGGGGCTTTATGGCAATGACTTGAAGAGCTTAAGATGTTTCTCTTGGAGTTTGGAGAACTCAGTGACATGAAGTCAGATTCCTGCCCATGAGGAGGAATCTAGGTAGGAGGAGTGATGGTGGTGAGTCACTCCGGCAGGGGAGCCAGGGTGAGTTGTGATGTGTCTGGGAGTGAATGCCCTCTTAAAGTGAGTGTTACAGTCTGATTTGTGTTCCCCCAAAATTCATAAATTGACATTCTAATCCCCTGTGCCTCAGAATGTGACTGTATTTGAACATAGAGGCTTTAAAGAGGCAATTAATGTAAAATGAGGTCTGACAGGTGGACCCTAATATAATATGACTGGTGTCCTTTTAAAAAGAATAGGACACAGACAACAGACCTAGGGACAACTACGTGAGGGCACAGAGAGAAAATAGTCATCTATAAGCCAAAGAGAAAGACCTCAGAAGAAACCAAATCTCCCAACACCTTGATCTTGTACTTCTAGTCTCCAGAACTATGAGACAATATAAATTTGTTTTTTAAGACAACCCAGTTAGTGGTATTTTGCTACAGCAGCCTAAGAAAACTAACACAGTGAAAACTAATACAATTAAGGATGCCTGTGGGTCTCCTGTGGTCCAAATATGAACTCTACAAGAAAGAAACCCGATCTCAAACTGTTTAAGTCCAGACCAGGAGTACAACAGGAAAGATTCAAGGGGACTTCATAGGCAGAACCTGGGTTTAGCAGAGTGTGGGAAACTTCACTGGGCGGGCCAGCCAATGGAGAGACACAGCCGGGTCTGGGAGCTGCAGCTGGATGCCTTACAAAGGAGCCTCCAAGTCCCAAAGGACACATGAGAGAAAGAATCAGGCGGAATATTTTGTTTTATTTTTTAAATTTTTAAACCACTTTTTCATAGTAAATATCATTTAGTCTCAGAGTACAAACTGTACATAACATGGGATAAACTAGCAACATCAATTTTTATTTTTTTAATTGACAAATAAAATTGTATGTATTTATCATGTACAACATGGTGTTTTGTAGTATATATACATTGCAGAATGACTAAATCTAGCTAATTGGCAAATGCATTACTTCATATGGTTATCATTTGTGTGGTAAGAACACTTTATATCTTCTTTCAGCATTTTTCAATAATATAATATGCTGTTAACTAGAATCACCATGCTATAAAACTTGAATATTTTAAATATCTTTAAAGATTTGATATTTGATTTATATGTGATATATTTTCCTATATATGCATAATATGCATTTATATATACTTGTGTTCAGTCTTTCTAATATTTTTATAAGCTCAGAGAGTTCAACTAAGAAGCAGCCCTGAGCCCTTTCTTTCCTCTCTGCAGATTGCAGGCAGTGAGAAGGTGAGAGACGGGACAACGTGCTTTCTCCTACTCTAAGAAGCTCTCCATGGGGTGGGGAGACTATGTGACCTCTATGATTTGACTTTGGATAATTGTCAGATATTAGATATTCAGACTTCAGAACTGTACCATGCTTGTGACTTAGAGCAAATCCTGAGATTTCTGCTTTCTAAGAAAGTCTAGGAAAGTCATAAACTTCCCACTGTTTTCTGATAGGCACAGGTGAAGGGGCTACAGGGAAGAAAAAGAAAGTTGTGTCAATGTCATGATGGCATCTTATGAGTCCTCCTGTTCAACACAGAGTCATATATTTTATAAAGCGCTAAAGTGCTGTACACATTATGTTCCTGTTTATTTTTCTCCAATAAGCAAACTTCTAAGTAAAAGTAAATTTATTTAAAAATAAATTTAAAAAAGACAGAAAACACTTACCATTAAGTCAATTATAAATTAAAGCTGGATCCTAGAAGTAACACTGAACTTTATCATGGCATCACACACAGTCAATAAAATACACATTTACTCCCAAGATCAAGAGAGTAGGTCGCTGTAGCATGGAAGTCTGTGCAAATAATTTACTTTGCATTTTCCTGTTAACAGAATATCTGTGTTCTGTAGCTCTGAGTCAATAACATTTTTTAAAAAGATCATTTGAAAGTGTTCTAGAAGAGAACATTGTCTGCTAGGAAATTGAAAAGCACAATTAAATACATTTCTAGGTTTTATTGAAACGTGTTGGCCTTTGATCAAAGCACATCATCCTCCAGGTTAAAAAAAAAAGATATTAAATATATAGGTATACAACAGGATTGACCTGTTTTCCCTGAAAATTTTTCTTGTGGTTTTTGATTCCTATTATACTGTGTCTTGCAAGCTCTGGAGTAAATTGAACTGATGTTTTCTATTAGGCACTAACTAAATCTTATTCACAAGAATACAAGTTCCTTCTCCATAAAAGACAGCTTTACATGGTTTAAAGGACATGATGGATTATAATGTATAACATATAGAAAAACCCTCCACACTATTTTAATGAATACTTAAAATTGATACCATGTGCAAAACAACTGCTGTGAGAGTAGAAAGTGACAGAAGTTTCTGGAGGAGAAACGCATTCAAATACCAATAGTAATTCAATATTCAATCAATAATTTGCATTACTAATTTCTTACTGTGGCATATCTGTCAGTCATTGCCTTTGGAAGATATGGATATATACCTCTTAGAAATTATGAAATAAGAATAATATCAGACTTCAAAAGCTAATACTAAGAACTGGTTAATATAGAAGTCTACAGAAATTAAATCTGCAAGTCCATCATTCCAAATACTACCTTTACCCAGTATTTCTTCTTTCCTTCTTCTCTTTTCAACTTGAAGTCAGATATACTACTAGTAAGGGAAATTATAGAAGCCTTGGAGTGCTGAATTTTTGTCAGACTCAGCAATCATCAAATAGTGTTGAGATTATTAATATTAACCATATAATTTTTAAAATGACAATAAGTTTTAAAGATGACCAAAATTTGGGTCCAAAAATAGCCATTTAGGTCAATATCTTCTTCCATTTCTCAAAAGAATGTTATATTTTCTGATTGAATGTGTGTTTATAAAAGACTGATAATGAACAGGGGACATTTTTTTCAATCACACTCTTCCACTAACTTTAAGTGTCTGTGCTATGCCAGTGAGACACTATCTTGGAGCCTGGGGAGAAAAAGACTGAATAAAATCCAGCTTTCTGACATGGGAAAGCTGACAATTTAGGACGAGAGTCTGACATGTAAATACATGATTTATAATAAAATAAATTGGGTATTGTAACCAAGAGATGAATAATAGGCTATTTTACCACAGAGACTGGAATAATAAAAACTGCCTGGAAAAACTGTAAACAGTTTTATAAAGAAGATGTTTTAAGCTAGTGAGAAATGATACGGTACAGGTAGACTGGAGCACATTTGTGGTGTACAAATCATTGAAAGATGGAGATAAAACACACAATTCAAATTCCATTTTTACTAAAGCTTTAGGCTTGATGTCATCACTTAGCACAGAGGTGGACATGTAATAGCTTCTCAATAAATACTTGATGATTGAATGATCCCAGAGGAAGCATGATAAGGAAATACCACAACCTGCTAGAAGAAAATTCTGGTGCAATACATTTCTGTTTAAGGAATATAAAAGGGTAATATTTTAAAAATAATGTATCTTGAGTATAATTGGCCCATGGGTTATAGTTTTCTAACCCTGACTCATTTTATGCAATTTTCTTAAAGATATGGGTAATAAATAAAGTTGAATATATTTATTTTTATGTCAGTAAAATATGCTTTGATTTTGTTAGTACTAGACCTACAAAATTACAAAAGGAAATTTTAGAATGACTGGTTTGCTTATTATAAAATGTTTGGAATATAAAGTTTTTATTTCCCTGCATCATTTGATCTAGAGACATAGATAAAATCATTATACAACATACCTCAGCATCATGTTATTTAAATGACTATTTTCATTGAACACAGCATAGACTTTGAATGATTAATGCTTTGTGGATGAATGGTGGATGGAGGAAGGAACAGAGGAAGGAAAGAAAGGAGAGAGAAGGTAAAGGGAGGGAGAGGGGCAAGAGGGAAGGGAGGAAGAGATCTGTTGAGTGCTATCTCTTCAGGTTTTATATTTGCACTCAAATGTATTTGCCTGTCAAGAGTCACATTTTTAGCAATAATTCTATTTTATGTTCTATTACCATACTAAAGCTAAACAATTTTTACAATGCTGATATTTATGTAATTTATACAGAAAGTTTCTATCTTGTTTTAAAAATTGAAAGAAAAAGACTACTGCTATAATATAAAATATAGCTTTAGAAAAAAATTTCTAAGCAATCATGTCTATAAAAAATGATTTTAACTAATAAATACAAAGTGTTTCAGGTGCAAAGTACCGGCTGTGAAAACGTATGGGTTGCTTTAGCTACAAAAGCACAATGAGTTTGAATCACAGGCACCACAATTCAGTGTTAGAAGTAAACAGTTTGTTCTCCTTTCTTCCTCCCTCTTGTTTTTCTAGATTTGAGTTGGGATAGAAGAGAAAATGTCACTCTAATGATGGTAATTGTTGCCTAATGGCAAGCATGCTGTCAAATTAGCCTAAGTGTCCATTTAAAAGCAAACTTTTATGTGGTTTGCTAAACTATTAAGGCTATTAGTTGAAACATGGAATTGATTTATTTTACCCATTGCATTAACCTCATCTTGTATACTCATCAGTTTCTTACACGGGGCAAAGTAAATGCACCTTGATGTTTTATAAAATTGAAGTTAACATCAAGTCATTCACTTTTAAAAGCTACCCATTGCTATAATAACATGAGACTATGACTGCCAGATTCTTCATTACTATTAACTAAACAAAGCCATGGTAATAGAGTCTTCATGGAAAATGAATTTCATGTTACTGTATACAAAATGTAATTAGTAGCAAATATGCTTTATTTTGATGAGGTTATATAATAGGTTTTTTGATCCACAATATCAAGAGATAGGCACTTTTTAACCTGGCTAATGGAAATTAAAGAAAAATTACCTGCTTTAACAAAAACTCAATTCTCAACTGCAAGTGAGAAAGTAAATATTTGATCTGATAAAGGGTTAATATAATCACAGTGCATGTAAGACAATGTAATTGTAAAAACAGAAAATGCATATTTAGTAATACATATATAAAAAAGATAAACATCCAAGAAAAATTGTATTGTTCAGAAATAAAAGCTAACCTATGTAATATGGATTGAGGATGTACATAGTATACAGTCAACTGCCCGAGTTAGCACAGCACTTCTGTTATGACCCTTGACGAGGAAACAGTTTAGTCTTCATCAGTCTAGACCTAATGCTGTAATTACATGTTTTGGAGTAACATTTTCTAATTTGAAAAATCTCCTGACAATTTTAAAGCAATGTATGCATCTTATTTCTCTACAAATACATTCATTCTAGGCGACCTGTTCCCAACACCGGACACTGTGTGTTCAAGTCACTCAGCATATCAGTCTTAACATAATCTTGTGGGTAAGGAAAGACATGAAATGACAACAAATCATCACGTATAAACCTGGGAAAGTGGATGGACCCAGCAGGATAATGAGAGAGAAAGGTGTTGAGAATACTGTTTGGAAAGCATTCACATTTGCAGGAAGAAAAGACCAGAACAAAAATGATACAACGAGAAAAAGATGATGAGTTAGAGTTTTTGCATCATGGAAGGTATAATTTGTGTACTAATTTCTGACCATTCAAAGTTTCCTTGCTACTTTAACAAAGCATATTGCTTAATAAAAGAATAATGGTGTTAGTAAATTTCAACATATTGTAAAATTCCCATTTTAATATTGCCTGTTTAATATCATTAACATAATAAATCTCTAAAACCATTTTTGGTAATTATTACTGTTGCAAAATTTGGTTAACGTTTATTTAATTTTTACTATTAAATTTTTAGCATATCTAGATAAGCCCCACAGTATGAGTGTAGAAGGGCAGGAAAGGAAATAAATAAATCCATCTTGTTTCATATGGGTCACAACAATAATACATATGTCAGGGTGTCGTTATCTAATACAGAAATGCTGTACTATCACTCTTGTATATTAAATGAAGAAAACACTTAAGAATTTCCAGGAGGAATTCTTTCAAAAATAGAGATGATGCTTAGCTTCACTCCAAATCTACCAAACCAGTTTAAATAAGTGAGGACTAGGCTACTCTTGTGGTTTTGATGTATACTTCTAATTAGTTACAATAATTATAGATGAATATTATAATCATTTTAGTCCAATATTATACCTGCTCTCTCCCACCCTACCGAAAAACTGGAAGTTTTTATTGCACATATATCACTATTTAGAAAATATATTCAATTACATACAACACAATATGAATATATATATAATATCTGTACATACACATATAAATGATCCTAGCTATTACTGTATGATAGTATTAACAAGAAACTCTGGAAGACATGGTGGAGAGATGTAGGCTGTTGCATGGGCTGAATTAGATATATATTAGAATTCTAAAATTCACACTTAACAGAAGATAACACAGATATTAAAAGAAGTTAACTTAATCAAGGTGATTTAAACTCAGGACTTTTTGCCTCCAAAGTTTTTGATCTTAACCACCCAGCTCTACTACTTCGTAGCTGTTCTTCACTCAGGATTCTGTACATTTTAAGGACATTTGAGGAAAGTAAAAGGATTCTGATTGATTGCCATCTCAATATCATTTTTCTTAGTATTACTTAAAGGTAAGTGATATGCTATTGGATAACAAAATAATCTTAACAAATAGCAAATATTCTCAATTCATTGCAATGAGAAAAAGATATGGCAGTGATTTATAAATTACTTGTAAGGACAAAACTTACGAAACTGTTCTTAGATTTCAATTTACATGACTGACATTTCTTTCAAATGCTCCACAATTCATATAGATGGAAACAGATGGCCCATCTGTTTTCAAGTTTCTCATACTTCAGACATATTTGTGATAGCTAAATGCAAAGGGAAAAATGGCAATTCCCGAATATGGCTTGTCACCCCTGATTATCTCCCTTTCAAGATTAAACTTTCTTGCGGGTGAAGATTCAACCTTCTACGAGCAGACAATAGCTTCTATCCATACATTCACCTTATGTTTGGACTTATACAGATTCATGCAGGACTATTTTTACATAATAGGACTGAGAAATTCCATCAATTACAGCTTCCAAAGCAGATAGAGAAAGAATAGAGAGAATCTCCTCTACCTATATGTATCCACGTTCTCTGAACACATGATTTCAGTTCATTATAATATGGGGGGGGGAGTTATTCTGTAAGGACACAAGGTACTAAGTCAAGGTGAAATTGCTGATGACATCATGATGGGGAAGAGGTAGAACAAGGATAAGATCTTACCAATAAAATCACCTCTATTAGTTCTGTTATTTCTGTCCTTTAATATTTGAGAGTTCAAACGTTTAGATTCTTTTCTGTGTTATTAAGCCAAAATTCTATTCAGGTATTGACACCTGACATGTTACAAATGTTCATATCCTATACACTCAATTTCTAAAGCAGCAAAATTACCCTAACATTTCTCTCTGAACTGCTGTAAATACTTAGGTAAATTGTGAGGTTGATTTTTTAAGAAGCTTTATACAATTGTCTCTTTTATATGAAGGATTTTCTTGTATATGTGGAGTTCTGCTATCCTCAAATTTCAAATAATCTTCTGAGAGCCTTTACTGCCCCATGAGTGGTGCAGAAGGAAAAGATGAGTGGTCACTACACCGGCTGTATTCATACCAACATGTCTTACTTAGGTTTTCTTATTTTTGTTTCTATTTTGTGGTGAAATATACATAACATAAAATTTACCGTTTAATCCTTTTTAAGTGTACAATTCAGTGCACAATTCAGTGTCATTAAGTACATTCATGTTGTTGTGCAACCATCACAACTATCCATCTCCGGAACTTTCATCGATCTGAACTGAAATTCTGTACCCATAAAATAATAAGTCCCTATCCTCCCTCACCCCAGCTCCTGGCAACTACAATTCTACTTTCTGCCTCTGTGACTTTGACTATTCTAGATACCTCATTTAATGGAATCTTACAATATTCCTATTTTGTATCTAGCTTATTTTACTTCACATAATATTTTCAAGATTCATTCATGTTGCAGTATAGATCAGAATTTCTTAAGACTGAATAATATTTCACTGTATGCATATACTACATTTTGCTTATTCATTCATCTGTTAATGGAGGTAATTTTTTTTTTTTTTTTTTTGGCTATTGTGAACATTGGTGTGAACATTGGCAAGACTTGAACATCTGTTCAAGTCTTGCTTTCAATTCTTTTGGTTGTATATCTAGAAAAGTGGATTGCTAGATCATATGGTAATTCTGTTTTAATTTTCTGAAGAACTCTCATACTTTTTTCCACAGCAGCTGAACCATTTTACATTCCCAGCAACCAAGCACACGTGTTCCAATTTCTCCATATCCTCCCCCACACTTATTTTCTGTTTTCTTTTTTATCAATAGCCTTCTTAATAGACGTGACCATCTTAATAGGTGTAACCACCCTAATTTGGATTACTGTAATTTTGTAATATGTTTTGAAACCAGAAAGTGTGAGTCCCCCAACTTTACACCTTTTCCAAGATTACTTAATAAGTCTTGTTGAGGATTTGATTTGCATTTCCCTAATGGTTAGTCATGTTGATCATTTCTTATGCATTTTTTGGCTATTTTTTTTGGATGCATTTTTCACTCTCTTGATAGACTTCTTTGATGTAAGAAATGTTTTTAATTTTGATGAAGTGAAATTCATCATTTTTTTAGTTTGTTGGCTTTGCTTTTGGTGTCATATCCAAGAAACCACTGACAAATCCAATACTTTGAAGTTTTTACCCATATTTTCTTCTAAGATTTTTATAATTTTTACTATTATGTTTAGGTCTCTTATCTGTCCATTTTGAGTTAATTTGTGTATATGGTGTATGTTTATGGTGTAAGGTTCAACTTTATTTTTTGCACATGTATATAATAGATCCATATATGTATATGTATAAAATTATATAAATAAAAATTATAAAAATTTATATTATAAGTTATATATATATAATTTTAACAGCATTCGAAACTTTTCTGTAAAAAGTAGGCAATGCCATAGATTTCATTTGTTAATTGTACCCATCCATAAATGAGAGAAATTTTAAAAACCATGCTTTATATTATCAACCCAAGTGCCCACCAATACAGAGTGGATTAATAAAATGGAGCATATGTACACCATAGAGTTCTACTCAGCCACAAAAAACAATGATGATGTAGCACCACTTGTATTATCCTGGATAGAGCTGAAACCCATTCTACTAAGTGAAGTATCCCAAGAATGGAAAAACAAGCACCACATGTACTCACTATCAAATTGGTGTTAACTTTATATAGTAATAACATTCATCGGTGTCGGGCAGATAGGGGTGGGAGTAGATGGGTATATATACACGTAATGGGTGTGGTGTGCACTGTCTGGGGGATGGACACGCTTGAAGCTCTGACTCGGGTAGGGCAAGGGCAATATGCGTAACCTAAACATTTGTACCCCTGTAATATGATGAAATAAAAAAAATTAAAATAACTAAATATATATTCTTAATCAGATCCAAACTCTTGGACATACTTTCTAAAGCAGGATATTCATGGATAATGCTTTCTTCTCATTACCAATAAATGGCCATCTGTTGGGCATTATTCCTTCGGTGCCTTTTGAAAAGTGACCTAAAATTGAGCAATATTGATTTCAATGAGGAGAAAGTTCAAATCAGACCACATCCCATATTACTACTCCTTTCTAGGAACCCGAATATCAGTACATGACTGTTATTTTGATAAAACCATATATAGTCATCTGGCCTGTCTGCTTGCTACGTAAACTGAAGCATTAGATGGTCTATTAGGTAGAAAGACGAGCACTACAGACGCCGTGTGAAGATGAGAGGGCACAATTTGTCAGTGCAAACAATGTCCTATACAAATTCTACAAAAGGCAACTTCCTAGTCCTGAAGGAAGTGAGTGCAGAGATAATCCATTTCAGACCTTTAAAAACCTCAGGACAATGAATTGTAACTACGAGCTTCTTCAATGCAATTAAAGATACTGCAGTGAGATACCATTTTGACAATAAAACTAGACAGCTTTTACAAGGAAAAGCTTTTCCAGGCAGCAAAGTATATTTTAATCAAATTTCACACTAAAAGCTTATGTACTACAGGGAAAATTCTAAAGTAAAATGTAAAAGGGGGCTTCTTTTAAAAAATTTACTATTTGGTATTCCCTAAGTGACTGTGAAGTCCCCTTTTCATAGGAGATATGTCTCAGAAAAGATTGATGAACTATGGCAGGGCAGCATCAAGACTTTGGGACCATTAATTTAAAATGTCTTTCCCTTTCTTCCTGCGGTGTAAATTGCTGAGCAATCATCATTTTTCTTTACCTTTTGCTTTTGGTGATATAGTTTGTGTCATGACAGGATCATAGTTCCCTGACATTAATTATGAACCACTGAGTACTACTTTTTTTACCTCATGCCCATGAGGGAAAATTCTGTGAGGAGATAGGGGATAAACTGAATCTCATGAGCTCTTCTTGAAGAATTTCATTTCAGCTAGGTACTTTACAAACCAGTGCTTGAAATGTTTTTTCATTTTAAAAGCTATAAAGAGGTCACTGCTGCATTCAGGGTTACATATTGTTGAAAACTTCAAAAATAGAATAGTCATGTAGGAAAAAAAATATCAAAGATGCTTCCCTTGTGGGCACCTCAAAGTCAAGTTCAGGACAGCAGTCAATCTTCATCTAGTATCTAAACATTCATAAATCACACAATCTATGAGACTCAATTGGAGAACACCAACAAACAACCACCTTACAAACCAGTGAAGGATGACCCCAGACAACCAAAGAAGATATATTATGTCCTTCTAAAATCATAAAATACAAAACATTCTAACAGTAATATTTAAATATATAGATAAATATTTAAACATAATTATTATTTATTTAGAAAATTGAACTTTAAACTGCAATAGACTGCTGAATTTCATGCCAAAAGCTTTTTGGAATAGCATTGGGCTTTTTCTCATTATTTGATTTGTGAGTACATGTGATAGAACTGGGGATTTTGATTCACATTCAGTTCTTTAATGCATAAAATATATTTCATACAGAAAACTCTCTGAGTAGTTACTATCTACTCAGAGATATTTATCCTGAATAAAATCTTAACCATCCAAAGCTATTTGTAAATGACAAACTCACTGGCAAATTCAGAAGGTAAAAAAGTATCAAATTTTTTGTTTTTATCCAAAAAGAAAGCTGACAACCAATTGAATGTTTTCTTTGTTTCAACAGATGTTTATTATTAAAAATGAAGTATGCCTTGTCTGGATGAGATGAAATTCTGTTCAGGCATACAAATTATATTTTTTAAGTAATTTTTCAATCAAACTTTTCATAAACACATGGAATTCAGTACTACATCTCAGAAAGGAGAAATATCATGATGTCATGGGAGTATACAGAAGAAACTATTAAATTTATTTATTCATTCATTCACTCATTCATTTAATTATTTATTTATTTATCAGAGTTTCACTCTGCCACCCACGCTGCTAGAGTGCAGTGGTGTCATCACAACTCACTGCAACCTCAAATTCCTGGGCTCAAGCCATCCTCCTGCCTCAGTCGCCCAAGTAGCTGGGACTGCACCACCTCGCCTGGCTAATTTTTTCTATTTTTAGTAGAGACGAAGTTTTGCTCTTGCTCAGGCCAGTTTCAAACTCCTGATGTCAAGCAGTCCCCCCGACCTCAGCCTCCCAGAGTGCTAGGATTACAGGCGTGAGCCACTGTGCCCGGCCTGAAATTATTAACTTAAAAAAGAATCACAATGACAGTCTATTAAATAAATAGATCTCTAAGAAACCTAATAATACTCTATGTATATTTTTTAAGCTAGCCCTCCCCCAAGAGTCACCTAATGGAGTCCTTTGCCTGATTTCTCATCACTCCTATTTCTACATTCTTTCCTGTAGCCTTCTTTTATTCTTTTTGCCTCATCCTCCATTATCTCAGAGATCTCTTCTAAGAAGCAAGCCTTCTGCAAGGGAACACAATTGGTGTTCCCATGTTATCTTCTGGTAAAGCTCAAGTCACACTACATCAGAGTGTGTGCTACTGTTCCCCCACCAGTAAACTGTGAGCATCTTAAGGGCAGGGGTGGGTACATTTATGGTGCTGTCTTTGAGAGTATAGCACAGATCATACTGCATAACATTTGCCTAGTGATACTGAATAAATATTTTTAAATAATTCATGAATAAACAAACAACCATAAGAATGAATGTGTAAAAAATGAAAGTAAAAGAGAATTTACGTAATAATTCGTACAAAGGACACCTTTTATAAAAAAAGGAGACAAATAGATGGCCCTGTATTTAAGAAAACACTTTATTGACTTTTTTGTTTTATTTTGAGCAAATTTTTGAAAGGCCAAAATTTCCATGGCAGAGGAGAGAATGAGCTAGTTTTTGTGTACAAGGATTTTAGTGTCAGAACTTGGAACTAGAAGAGAAAGAAAAGTCTGGAGAGGCTGAGAAGATAGCAATAAACTGGGCCAGAGGGAAAAAAGCATGTAAGAGGTTTACCCTGGAATGGAGTGGTTGAATTTTTGAGTAATAGCTAATACTAAATTTTAAGCTGCTGCCTATGCTGTGCAGTGTTGTAAGCAACCCCCATTGCTCCAGATATTTAGTAAAACTTTGACCCCATACAATTATCACAAATGTGTGTCACTAGAGGTGGTAGAAGATTAAGGGGACCATAAGTGTGTAAATGTGGAATAAATCCATGAGGGAAGCATCTGCAGATGAGGCTCAGTGTGGGAATGAGAAATTGGCAGAAACTGGGTATTAGAGGAAGAGTTAAGGAGGAGAAATAACCAGCTCTCAGAGAACTCCTAAAGATATTTTTGAGAATACCCTCAAATAAGTAGAATAAAGCTTCTAGACTACATATTTGAATAATATAAAACAAGAGTTTCCAGGAGGCTAGGAGACTTGAGGACAGCAAGACTACAGATATGTGTTTTACAAATACCTAGACTTCTAGTTCAAGAAAGTTTGAATATCTTGAAGGCTATTTAATAGTTAGCAAAATAGTCCCCCAAACAATCTGAACCCAAATATTTATTAGACTAATAGTTAAATTGGTAAATAAAATGTAGTAATAAGGATAGCAAACTTGAATAGTATTCTTCTCAAAGATCACTTGTAAGGGTAAACTGCCATAAACATTGACAATGACAATACAGGAAACCCTGTGTGCTAGGTAACAAGAAGAAGCCATGAATCTTATTTAAATTGAGGGAAAACTCTTCAGAGTCTTAGATGATCTTGGTATGCAAATGAGAAGTCAGGAGTCAGACAAACTCTAGAGTGACTGAGCTCACAAAACAGTCAAAAAAGCTGAATGCATCAGGCATATAAGTAATACTTACTACAAAAGAGAAAGAACTCTTTTCAATCATAGATGCAGTAAGCCCTGAGAGGATACTACATCTCTATCTAGGAACCAAGATTCCAATTCCATGGACTCAATTTGAATCATAATTCTGCTGTGGGCAGGCAGTATAAAAGAAAATATATCCACTTCTCCATTTTTTTAGATTAAAGTAGATCAGAATGGGTGCAGAATTCCTCTCATCATTGTCATTAGTCTGTATTTGCCTTGAGCAAGTGAAAGGTAATGAATAATGTAGGCATTCTACATCATGAGAATCTGCATTGGAAATGCAAAAAGTTACCGTTGGATGTAACATTAAATCTGAAAATCCCCAGAGGTGGATTGAAGGCCATACTGTGTATCTCTAACCTCAATTCAAACTCAAAACATATTATAATCTGATGTATATAGTAAGCCAAAAGGTGACCAGCCATATTAAGAGTGTTATACATACTTTACAGTGACTAGAGAGAACAGCACACAGCAAATGCTATAAAGCCAGTGATACTTCATGGTGCTATCTATAGAGAGTTCTGTGTGTTCACACATAACTATTATCTCATGGAAGAAGCCAAAAACTAGTTATATAAATAAAATTTATATCTATGTATAATTATATATATAAAGATTTGGGTCTTTGAGCAAAAGATATAGCATGAGTGACAAAAGCATCAAGTAAGTTACAAAGGAAAATCGAGCAGACTAATAGCAGGCTTCTCAGCAAAATATTACAAGTCCTTACAAGAAGGGACTGGGATCCTATTTTTAGCCACTTTAAACAGAATAATGACCAGATAAGAATTCCACATGCTACAAAACTAAATTTATAAATGAAGGAGAAATAAAGTCTTTCCCTGACAAGCAAATACTACGGGCATTTGTTATGACTAGACCTGCCCTACAAGAAATACATAAAAGATCTCTATACATGCAACAGAAAAATTGATACCCACCAGTGTAAAACAACTGAAAGTTAAAACTCACAACTCATAAAACAAAAGGGAAAATAAAACAAAGCAAGTAGGTAACAATCAACATAATAACTAAAATATCAATATTAACATGGAATATAAACAGTATAAATGCTCCCACTTAAAAGATATACATTGGCAGAATGGATTTCTTAAAAACTTACACAATCAAAATATATCCTGTCTTCAAGTAGCCCATTTAACTCACAAAGACATTCATAGACACAAGGTAAAGGGGTGGAAGAAAATATTCCATACAAATGGAAATCAAAGGCAAGCATGGGTAGCTATTCTTATATAAAATAGATTATAAATTAACAAGAGTAAAAAAAAAAAGACAAAGATGGTGATTGTATAATGATAAAGGGATCAATTCAACAAAAAGATATAACAATCCTAAATACATATGCACCTAACATAGGAGCTCCTAGATTCATAAAGCAATTCTACTAGATCTAAGCAAAGAAATAAACAGCAACATCATAACAGCCAGGGAATTCAACACTTTACTACAGAAGTAGAGAGATCATTAAAGCAGAAAACTCAACAAAGAAAAACTGGACTTAAATGGTACTCTAGAACAGATGGACTTAACAGACATTTACAGAACACTGTAGCCCAAAACTGCAGAATATACATTCTTCTCATCAGCACATGGGACATTTTCCAAGATTGATCATAAGTTAGGCCAAAAAACAAGTATCAGCAAATTTAGAAAAATTGAAATCATATAATGCCCCTTCTCAGACCACAGTGGAACAAAACTAAAAATCAACTCCAAGAGGAACTCTCAAAACTACACAAATACATGGAAATTAAACAACCTGCTGCTGAATGATCCTTGAATCAATGGTGATATCAAGATGAAAGTGAACAAATTTTTTGAATTGAGCAACAATGGCACCACAACCTTCAGAAATCTCTGGGATACAGCAAAAGCAGTGCTAAGAAGGAAATTCATAGCACTGAGTGCCTATATCAAAAAGACAAAAAGATCACAAATTAACAACCTCACATTACAGCAAGAAACTAGAAAAAGAAGAACAAACCAAACTCAAAACTTGCATAAAGAAAAGAAATAGCAAAGATCAGAGCAGAACTAAATGAAATTAAAACAAACAAAAAAAACCCCGCCAAAATACAAAGAATCAACAAAACAAAAAGTTGGTTCTTTGAACAGGTAAACAAAATCAACAGACCACTGGCCAGATTAACCAGAAATAAGAGAGAAAGGATTCAAATAAGCTCAATCAGAAATGAAAAAGAAGACATCATAACTGATACCACAGAAATACAAAATAGCATCTGTGAATACTACAAAAATCTCTACTATGCACACTAACTTGAAAACATTGAGAAACTGGACAAACTCCTGGAAATGCACAGCCTCTTAAGCTTGAATTAGGAAGAAATAGAAATCCTGAACAGACCAATAATGAGTAGTGAGATTGAAACAGTAACAAAAATTCTTCCAACAAAAAAATCCCAGTACCAGATGGATTCACAGCCAAACTCTACCAGACACACAAAGAATTACTGGCACCTATCCTACTCAAACTGTTTCATAACATTGAGAAGTAGCAAAGCTTCCCTAACTCATTCTAAAAAGCCAGTTTCACCCTGATACCAAAGCCAGGAAAGGACACAACAAGAAAAAGAAAACTACAGATTAATACCTCTGAATTCATATACCTATGAATGCAGATACAAAAATCTACAACAAAATACTAGCAAATTGAATCTGACAGTATATCAAAAAGATAATTCACCATAATCAAGTGGCTTTAATCCCAAGGATGCAAGAATGTTTCAACATATGTAAATCAATAAATGTGATTCACCACATAAACAGAAATAAAAAGTGAAACCATATGATCATCTCAATAGACACAGAAAAAAGCATTTTAAAAAATCCAGCATCCCTTCATGATCAAAACTCTTAACAAACTAGGCATAGAAGGATCGTGCCCCAAAATAATAAAAGCCATATATGACAAACTCACAGCAAATACCATATTGAATGGAGAAAAGTTGAAATCATTCACCATAAGAACTAGGAAAAGGCAACGAACGATGCCCAATGCCACCACTTCTATTCAACAAAGTACTGGAAGTCCTAGCTGGAGTAATCAGGCAAGAGAAAGAAATAGAGGGTATCCATGTTGGAAAAGAGGTCAAGCTATTCCTGTTTGTCAACAGTATGGTCTTATATCTAAAAAACCCTAGAGATTCTTCCAAAAGATTTCTAAAACTGATAATTTAAGTCACTAAAGTATCAGGTTACAAAGTTAAAGTACCCAAGTCATTAATATTTCTATACACTAATAACAGTAAAGCTAAGTGTCAAACCAAAAACTGAATACCATTTATAGCAGCTGCAAAGGAAATAAAATACTCACAGATATACTTAACCAAAGAGTTTAAAGAGCTCTACAAAGAGAATGACAAAACACTGATGAAAGAGATCATATATGACAAAAACATGGAGAAATATCCCATGCTCATTAATGGTAAGAATTAATATTAAAAAGTCCATACTGCCCAAAGTGACTTACAGATTTAATGCAATTTCCATTAAAATACCAACATCATTTTTCACGGAATTGGGGTGAGGGGGAAACCTCTAAATTTCATATGGAATAAAAAAGAGCTTGAATAACTAAAGCAATCCTAAGAAAAAATAACAAATCTGGAAATATCACATTACCTGAATTCAAATTATACTATAAGGCCATAGTGACCAAAACAGCATCATACAGGTATAAAAGGAGACACACAGATTAATGGAACAGAATAGAGAACCCAGAAACAAAACCATATAGCTAAAACTGAGCAACAAAGCAGAAAAAACCATACACTGGGGAAAGGGTGCCCTATTCAATAAACGCTGCTGTGAAAGTTGGATAGCCACATGCAGAAGAATGAAACTTGATTCTTATCTCTTACTATACATAAAAATTAATCCAAGATGGATTAAAGACTTAAATGTAAGACCTGAAACCATAAAAGTTCTAGGACAAAATGTAGAGAAAACTGTTCTGGACATTGAGCTATATAAAGAATTTTTAACTAAGACCCCAAAAGCAAATACAGCAACAGCAAAAATAAATGGGAATTAATTAAACTAAAAAGTTTCTGCACAGCAAAGGAAATAATCAACAGAGCAAATAGATAACCTAGAGAATGGGAGAAAATATTCAAAAAATATACATCTAACACAGGACTAATATCCAGAATCTACAAAGAACTAAAACAAATTAGCAAGAAAAAATAAATAATCCTATCAAAAGGTGAGCAAACATACGAAAAAAAAAATGCTCAACATCACTAATCATCAGGGAAATGCAAATTAAAGTCACATTAAGAAACCACCTTGCCCGTCAGAATGGCCATTATTAAAAAGTTACAAAATAATAGATATCGGTGTGGATGCTGTGAGCAGGGAATGCTTACACACTGTTGGCAGGAATGTAAACTAGCACAACTGCTATGTAAAGAAATATTAAGATTCCTCAAATAAGGAAAAGACCCACCATTTAATCCAGTAATCCCACTACTGAGTATCTAACCAAAGGAAAATAAATTATTATATCAAAAAGACACATGCACCCAAAAGTTTATGTAGCATTGTAGCACAATTCACAACTGCAAAGATGTAGAATTAACCCAAGTGTCCATCAACTAATGAGTGAATAAAGAAAACACACAATACACACATAAACACACACCTGTGCACATACACACATATATGAAAACACCATGGAATACTACTCAGCCATAAAAAGGAATGAAATAATGTCTTATGAAGTAACTTGGAACTGGAGACCATTACCCTAAGTGAAATATCTCAGGAATGGAAAAATAAACACTACATTTCCTTACTGACAAGTGGGAGATAAACAATGTATATATACATTGTTATGTATATATACATATATGTATATATAGTCATAAAGCACTATAATGGACATTGGAAACTGAGAAAAGGGGAGGGTAGGAGGTGAGTGAAGATCAAAAGTTACTTAGCTGGTACAATGTGTACTATTCTGGTGATGGGTACACTAAGAGCCATGACTTCACCATTATACAATTCATCCATGTAACAAAAAAATACTTGTACCCCTAAATCCGTCAAAGTAAAAAACAAAGAGATAACATGAGCATTGCAAGTATAGTTGAATTATGTATAGATCATTTGTATGAGGGAAAGTCTGCTTTTATAAATAATTTTCAGGATAATAACCTTTTTATTATATTTTATGTGTTTGGATTCATTGAATTTAAAAAATAAAATATTCATATGAAAAAACAAAAGCACATGAAGACAAATTACCAACTGTCATTATCAACAGTATTTCTAAGGAAACTTCTTCATCCAAATGAATTTCAATTGTTTAGCTGGTGTTTTCCATGATAAATATTCATGGTTTCTGCCTTTAAGTTGGAGACTTTTGCTGCTCAGAAATCTAGAATTCAATAACCTGATGGTCAGATACACTCCTATGAGATATAATCTGCCTTTAAAAAAAGTCACCTTTTTTTCTATTTCATATTGAGTAAATCTATAATTATGGAATATAAGTAGCACTCTATGTGCATATACACATTTATATTTGCATATATGCACATTTATATATGTGTTTATATAAATGCAGAGACCAGCTCAATATTTTAGAAGTAATTATCAATTATCATTTCCTTTTACATATATATTTTTTCTTAGAGAAGTTTTTTAAGAGTTAAGCCCAAGAATAAAATTTAGGGATTCAGAGAAGGAAGAACAATCAAATAACTCAATAAAATGACAGGTTAGATTTGAATTTAATCATCTATATTATGCTAAGAAAAATTTAAGGTGGAAATAATAAACAGATTTTTTTCTCAATATCCCAGATTCCTTCAATAGCAAGCATGGTCTAAAGATTTTGCAAATTTACCCACAATTCTCTTTCATAAATGATGCAACACCAAAAAACATCTTTTTTTTTTTTTTGTAATAGAGACAGGGCCTCACTCTGTCATCATGATTGGTGTGCAGTGACACAATCACAATTCACTGTATCCTTTAACTCCTGGGCTCAAGGGATACTCCCACCTCAGCCTCCTGAGGATCTGAGACTATAGGCACTTGCCACCATGCCAAGCTACTTTTTAAAATTTTTTTGCAGAGATGGGATTTTGCCATGTTACCCTGGCTGGTCTTGAACTCCTGAGCTCAATCAATTCACCCGCTTCAGGCTCCCAAAGTGCTGGGATTCCAGACATGAGCCACCACACCTTGCCCAGAAAATATCTTTTTAAATCTAGTTATTCAAGGTTATTACAGACCTTGAATATTTCTTTACTTAATTCATGTGTCTGATAATTTCTGATTGAAAGAAAAACATACCACTCATGTGCACACACATACACATTGCCCTTCGGGTAGTATTTATACAACAATACTGTATCAGTGTATAACTGTGCCTGAGGTTACATGAATTAACTTTATCTTCCTTATTCTGCCTGGAAATAAGTGCACATTGATACCACAAGTATTGTTCTCATAGAAAATCATAATGCAGCAGTTGTTAATTCAAGATTTCTTAAGTATTAAATTGGAAAGAAATCAAGGTTTAAGACAGCTCAAAAAACACAAACTTTGAGTATGTTCTCTTATTATGCCACAAAATTGGTGTTTTGGACAAACACTAATCTTACTAGAGAGATAGAATTATAAAGCACCAAAGCTGCCAGAAGCTTCCTACTTTACATGGGCTTCCTTCCATTAACAGGAAATATTAGTGCTAGATCACAACCTGAGAAAAGGTAAGGTGAGGTGTTCAAAGTCCAATTATTAAGCTTTCATCCATTTGCAATTCAAAGTGTATCAAAGGAATTTTGTCATCAATATGAGAGATATAGTGTCAGAACTTTTGGGTTTTTTTAGGCAGGATTCAGCTACTGAGGAAGAAAATAAGTAGCTCTAATTAATGCAGCATGAATAGGACAATGCGGATAGTTTGCTCCATCTGAAATTGAACCTTCATTGCCAGGAGAAAAGCATGTGCAACAATGGGAACACAGCATAATTAGCATTTATACAGAATTTTAGAGAAACATAGAATGGCATGGAGTCTTACCAATATGATTTCAATAGTATGAAAAAGCATTTATAGCATAGCATTAATTTTATATTAATATATTCATAATTAATTCCAGAGGGAAATAAAATCACTACATTTAATATTATTTTTTGTCTTCCTCTGTCCATCATATTAAAAAA
>CAUYRT010045575.1:0-48743 GCA_963574885.1 Lepilemur ruficaudatus
TTTATAAAACATATGAGGCCAGGCGTGGTGGCTCACTCCTGTAATCCTAGCACTTGGGAGGCCAAGGCAGGAGGATCGCTTGAAGTCAGGAGTTCAAGACCAGCCTGAGCAAGAGCGAGACCCCATTTCTACCAAAAAAAAAAAAAAGAGAGAGAAAAAGAAAGAAACTAGCCGGACAACTAAAAATATATAGAGAAAATTAGCCAGGCATGGTGGCGCATGCCTGTAGTCCCAGCCACTTGGGAGGCTGAGGCAGAAGGATTGCTTGAGCCCAGGAGTTTGAGGTTGCTGTGAGGTAGGCTGACGCCACAGCACTCACTCTAGCCCGGGCAACAGAGTGAGACTCTGTCTCAAGGAGAAAAAAAAAAAAAAAAAAAAGAACTGTGTGTTCAAACTAAACCTTTGTCCTGAATATAGATACCCAACGTCAAAAATGAGATGAAACAAGAATGGTAAGAAGAAATACAGGTGTCCCAAAAATTTCCACACAAAGGAAAAATTCTGTAAAGTTTTATAATGAATATTTTCTAAATAAAGGTACATTTAGCTACAATTTCCTATTTTCCCTATGTATGGCACTTTTGGGACACCCTGTGTAATTTCAGTAAGTAATGGCTTCTTAAAAGCACAAAATTCACCCTTCTCCCAACAATTACAACCACATATTTGTGCTCACTTCGGCAGCACATATACTAAAACCGGAACGATACAGAGGATTAGCATGGCCCTGGCATAAGGATGACACACAATTATAAAAAAAACATAAAAAAAAATAAAAACCCACTTATTTAAGAAGAAGAGACTATAACCATTCAACAAGATTTAATTACTTGTATGTCAGTAAACTAGACATGGTCTCTTTTTATAAGGAGTTCCAATTTGAGGAGGAGGAGAGAAGCACACAATCATAACATAGAGAAAACTATGAAAAACATACATAGTTCAACAAAAAGAATGAGGAACAAATCATCAAATCCTTTTAGAAGCATAAGAAAGCCTCATGAAAAATGTAGGATTTGAAATGCCTAATAATCTTACCGCAGAATGCGGCAAAAAGATGTGGTGAAATCAGGCTGATAAAAGAACGAAATACTAAAGGAGAGAGCTAAAGCAAAAGCACAGAAATGAGGGAGGACATGTTAACCGTAGTGTAAGAACAGACTCTAAAGCCTTAAGACTACAAAGAAATGAGATATGGCTGCCAATCAGCCAGGCTGGGGCACTGTGATCATGAAAATTCTTGAATGTAAAGCCAATAAGCTTAAATTTTATTTTTCATGGAACAACAGCATTTTATGTGGTGCTTATTAATGTGATGGGCACTGTACTGACATCTTATTTAATACTTATAACTCTCTAAGGTAGATATTACTATTAATATTAGACTCATTTAACAAATTAAGAAACTTGGCCCACAGCTCTAAATAGTGGGAGCTGGGATTTCAACTCACAATGTCCAACCCAGAATTTGAACTCTTCAACACTCTGTAGTCTTTTAAAACTTTTAAGGAAAGAATATGATTATCTATTCTTTGAGAAGATAAGTGATAATCTTAGTGACAGTACAGAAGATTAACTGGAGGAGGAGAAAGGAATGGAGAGCAGAAAGTATCTTCACAAACACAAATCTTCATTGAATTTTCCTATGACAAGAAACTAAGTGGCCAGTAATGACATATCAAATCTAAGGGGAGAATACCAACAGGCTTTCGTTTTCGCGGTGGGGTGGGGAGTGTGCGTAGGGAATGGAAAGGGAGAGTTGATGAATTCCATTTCAGACACGTTTAATGAGAAGTACTAACTAAACGTACATGAGGCACAGTTCTACAGGTGGTTGAAAGAAGCAGTCAAGGATTAAAAATCTAAAAAGAATGGACACCTGGAAATCCTATCCAGAGTCACACGAGATGCTGTCAGAGTGCATGACTCCTGAAGACTAGTATGTAAAGCATGGATAATCAACCAGGCCATCATGAACCACATGATGAAAGAGAGAGAGTCCTGTCTCAGACATGATGATGAGGTGAGGAAAATGCTTGAGGCTTGCTAATGGAGTCTGGAAGGAAGAAGGGAACATTTGTGAGTGATGCGGTTGAAGACACCCTACCCTAAAATATGGCACCTTGGCATTTGAGCAAACAGCAGAAGCAAAAAGGATCTCTCTGGCCTTCTCCCACCCAGATCCCTTGAAACAGGCCATAAAAGAATTCTCTGACCTTCTTCTAAAGTGGGTCCATAAGACCTTCATTCCAGAGGTTCCTTCCTTATGCCCAGAGGGAAGGAATGCCCTTATCTCTGAAAATACAGGAACACAGAGAAGAATCTGAACAGGCCTTGCTAAGTTGCCTCCAGTTTATTACCGTTAGATCCTGTCCCCTTTGTCTGTTCATACTTTCCCACAATGTCTACTCTTTATCAAACCTAAGCATAAGAATAGATAGGTTTCCCTGTTTCTTTGGGTCTTCATTTCCGAAAGTTCCTATGTCATGTAAATCTTTTATTAAATAAATTTATATGCTTTTCTCATTAATCTGTATTCTGTTACAGGTGCCTCAGTCATGAACCTAATGATGGGTAAGGAAAAGATATTACTTTTTCTCCCCTACAGGACATAAAAAACTATAAAAGCTTGGATCTAGTCCAAGCTTTTACATTCTCAAATGTATTAATAATAGCTACCATTTACTGTATATGCAAAAGGAAGTATGAGTGAAGACAACTAAGAAACAGTCACAAAGGTAGAACCAGGAGAATAGGGTAAATAAATTGAAAGGAGATAAGTTTAGATGGAGTCACAAACATCTGAAGTGCCAACAGGGGCTAAGCAGGCAGCCATTTGGACCCAGAGCCATGCATAAATTTAATATTGAATATTGCTGTATCTTCTGATTTTCCAAAAGAAGCCTGAAATTTATTTTAACATGAAAGTTTATAACTTTTAAAATGCTGACAATTAAATTTTCTTAAAAACAATGTATAGGCACATAAAATAGTCTTTAAGCTGCTACTTAAGTCTACAGTTAATAAGTAACACAGATATGCCAAGCAAGTGACCTTTTAAAGAACATTTTCTTTAGTGTGGTGAAGGGTATAACCCAAACTGCAATGGAAGGTAAAGAAATGAAGGCAATAAATACGGTGTCTTTCCAAGAGGTCCAGCAATTTTTATTGCAATTAATAAGAAAACAAGAAAAATTAAAGAAAATGTTTTTTTTTAGGAAAAGAGAAGTCTCATTTGCAGAGAAAAGGAGTCGGAGGAAGAGGAAAAATCCAAATATAGATGACCAATGGAAAGACATGCATACGTCTATATGCTGAAGGACAGTAATGATGGAGAGACAGGAAAGCAGATGGCACTCTGAGGAGATGGGGATTAAGTGCACATAAGAAAAGATCCTTTGGAAAGGGAATAGCCACTTCTGCCTTGGGTTTCCAAGGAAGAAAATGAAAGACACAGAGAAAATTTGAGATGAAGAGTTGGAAGAAATATATAAGACAGCCTAAGCCTTCTCAAATTTTCAGAAAGAATTAAACATTAGCATTGAGTATGTTTGTGGAACTGCTTGTGTATAAGTTTCACTATTATCTAATATTATTGTTCCTCTGATAAAATACAATTTCTCTATTCATACTATATACACATCAGTACCATGTTTCCAGAGAAATATAATTTATTTTAAACCTTAGGTACCAAAAAACGAGTTTATTTAATGTGCCTTAGTATGGAAGGAGCACAATTAAAAGTCTTTAAAAGTTAAATGAGGCCAGCTGTGGTGGCTCACGCCTGTAATCCTAGCACTCTGGGGGGCCGAGGCGGGTGGATTGCTCAAGGTCAGGAGTTCGAAACCAGCCTGAGCAAGAGCGAGACCCCGTCTCTACTAATAGAAATAAATTAATTGGCCAACTAAATATATATAGAAAAAATTAGCCGGGCATGGTGGCACGTGCCTGCAGTCCCAGCTACTCGGGAGGCTGAGGCAGAAGGATCGCTTGAGCCCAGGAGTTTGAGGTTGCTGTGAGCTAGGCTGATGCCACGGCACTCTACCCAGGGCAATAGAGTGAGACTTTGTCTCAAAAAAAAAAAAAAAAAATGAAACATGAAAGCCTTCAGTGGTGGCTTTATTATGGCTTTAAGACAAAAATGTTCACTTTCTTTGGGAGGGTACAAAGAAGAAAGCAGTAGAATGAGGAAACACACAAACTTTTGTGTGTGTAAAAAGAAAATATTGTCAGACGACTACTTGCTTGAACTCCCTTAACAACCTCTGCCAATTACACTGTTATACTCTAGATTAGTACTTGTCAAACTTCTCCAGTGGTAACTTTTCTGTTTCATACATTCAGATATCAGGTAAGACTGGGGGTGGAGGGGAAAGGGTAGTTCCCTTCCTGCCCCCCGGAAACTTGAAAACCACTATAATAGATGACAAGAAACTAAAACAGTATTTTACTAACACTAAGATTAATGTTCTTGGACAAGTTGCATGGCTGCAGTTGCTTAGAGGTGGCATGGCTGAAGGTGGCCTCTGAGGGACCCATGGTAGGGCCTGTGTCTTGTCTTTCCTAGAGCTGTTGACCTATGCTGCTGCTTGGGTGCTAGTAAATAGTCGCTACTCCTCCCTAGTGGCTGGGCTGCACTGAAAGCACATCATGCTATCACCCTGCCACCTTAACAGGAAACACATTGGTATCAGACAGAAGCTTAATATGGAACTCTTGAGCTATTCTGAGTCTTTCAGGTATCTCTATTGCATAAAACATCAAATTTATGGGTGGGAGATACTCAAGATGACCAAGGACATAGTCATCTTATGCTTCTTATGCTTCACTGAAGCAGATTTTGTCATTTTCTGCCCTGAACGAGGGCAAAAGCTTATGGGTACAGTTAATAAAGTGTCTACTAGACACATTGGCTACTTAGTACAAGGCTGTTTTAATGCCTTCATCTCTAAATCTAAGCATATGTCAGCTGAGCATTGGCAAACCACAGAGATAAACATGAGTGATGAACTAGAATTTTAAGTATTTTGTTTAGACTCAGATGTTGCTGGAGTATTCCGCATTTGGGGAAAACGAAATATCACTAGTTTACAATCCACATGCTCTGAAGTTTCTAAAAAAGTAACAAAAACTGGCACTGAAGAAGCTGCTGAAAAACTTCCAAATAAAAAGAAAAAAAGACCAAGATATGTATGAAATAGATGGTGGTATCACAGCGCTGGCAATTTCTGCAGTCGTCACCCCAAAGGAAAAGACAAACCTGTAGATTATTAATAAGGTTGAATGGCCTCTGGGAGGAAGAGCCAAAGAAGAAAAAGCACCAGGAAAACCAGGACAAGGACCCTATTTTCCAAAGCAATGACTCCAGTGGTTACCAGTGACATAAAAAGAAGGAAAACAACAACAACAACAACAACAAAACCACAGTAAAAAGGCTAAATTTAGGCCGGGCAAGGTGGCTCACGCCTGTAATCCTAGCACTCTGGGAGGCTGAGGCGGGCGGATCATTTGAGCTCAGGAGTTCGAGAACAGCCTGAGCAAGAGAGAGACTCCGTCTCTACTATAAATAGAAAGAAATTAATTGGACAACTAAAAATATATAGAAAAAATTAGCCGGGCATGGTGGCGCATGCCTGTAGTCCCAGCTACCCGGGAAGCTGAGGCAGGAGGATCGCTTGAGCCCAGGAGTCTGAGGTTGCTGTGAGCTAGGCTGATGCCACGGCACTCTACAGCCCGGGCAACAGAGTGAAACTCTGTCTCAAAAAAAAAAAAAAAACCGCTAAATTTATCCCACTTTTGGAACACTCACCAAAAGAGAAAAGGGAAAAGTAACTTTCTTTAGTGCATTTTAAACACAATTCAGTTTTTAAAATGTTGATTTATAGACAAGATGAATAAATACTTGAATGACATGAAATGCTTGTGTATCAGTAGTGTACAAAACAGGGAACACTTGATTTGGAGTTGGAGGTCTTTTGTACTAAAACTGCAAAAGTGACAAGTTAATTTGAGGAATACCAATGTTATTAAAGTGTCATTTTATAGTATACAAAATAAAACGCTAAGAGCTGCTCTCACTCTCAAGTCTTGCATTTTTCCAGGTTTTACACTCTACATAAAATTATTTCTACAATCTCAAGACTAGCAAAAG
Organism: Lepilemur ruficaudatus; assembly: GCA_963574885.1. Taxonomy (NCBI): domain Eukaryota; kingdom Metazoa; phylum Chordata; class Mammalia; order Primates; family Lepilemuridae; genus Lepilemur; species Lepilemur ruficaudatus. Next base: position 6,152 of record CAUYRT010045575.1, read on the forward strand.
GACTTTATAATATTATTCATGTCATTAAAGAATGAGTTAAGTATAGGTTTTTTTATTTTATTCTATTTTTTATAATAGGTTCCATCATTATATGTCATTTTATTTTCCTTTGTGAAAAACTCAGGACATTTACCAGTTTGGGGTTTTCCTTTATCATGATTCACACAGTATTTCTGTTGTTTGACTTAGAATTGTTGAACATTCTAAATGTTTCTGAAGTCTCTAGACCTCTAATGTACCACACCACTAACAACCGGTGGGAAGCAGTATTCACTACTCTTTCCTTCCAGGTACAACTGTGTTTTCTTTTTCTTTAAGTCTGAGAGGTTGACGGAGAGAGCTATTCTTTTGTACTCGTTCATATGTGCCTCAACCATTCTGATTTTATCGTGTGTTGGAAGAGGAGAGCCTGACGAAGACAGGATAAATGTGATTCTGACTAGGGGAAAATTTCCTGATTACTTTTTAATGACTGGGCTAGGCTACTATAGATCGTTCTGATGATAAAACAGCTGTTCACTGTTTTCATTGAGAAAAGTGGAATGTGTGTTGACTAATTGGGAAACACTGAATAATGAAATGACAAGCTGGTTGAGGCTGATAATCAACGCATGGCCATATTAATTCATTTAACAGATATCTGACCACCTACTAAGTGTAACACATTCTACTAGAGCCAAGGATATACAGCAAACAAGGTGGATGCAGTTCCTTCCCTCATGAAGTGTCACAGGAGAAAAAGATGCGTGCGCACGCACACACACAGTATAAGAGAATACAGAGAATCAGTAGCTGTGTTAAGCGCCACGAAGAAAAAGAAGACTGTCCACTCACTGTTACCTTTGTCAGTTATCTGCAAGTAGATGAATGGGTGAATTGAACTCTCCATGCCAGCTATTTTTGTTGCCATTTATCTAGTACCAGACATAGTGCTGGTCTCACAGTCTAATGTTTTAAAATAAATTCTGCTAGTGGTATATCTTGATGTAAATCTAAATGATAGGATCTAGAGTTTGGACAGAGGCAGACATTCATAATGTTTGTCTACAAGTAATGCCAAACAATGGAAGGATGCAGGCCAATGTCTTTGATTACAATTGAGATTCATGTGAGTATTCAGCCCTTGAAATGTAGCTAGTCCAAATAGAGATGTACTGTCAATATAAAATACATAACAGATTTTGAAGATGTACAAAAAAGAATGTAACCTATCTCAAATTTTATATTGGTGAAATTATAACATTTTTGGTAGAGTGGGTTAAATAAAATATGATAAAAAGAAGTCAATGTTCTTTTGTGAAGGAAAATTCCTAATCTTCTCCACTTAGATATATTAATTGCTAACAGTTACTCAGTACTTCCAGCATCATAATAAGCAGTGTGCTCAGCAAACATTATGCCTTAATCACAATAGCTTTAAGGCAGATATAAGGACAGAGACAAAAAAACAAGCCTGAAGTTCCAGAGAAGTGTCAAAGTCAGAATCCAAATCATACTTCAAAATCTATTCTTATAGTTACTATATAATCCTAGCTTCTCTCCCATCCTCGGCCTTTCAAATTCTAATTTTAAAATTTTGGACAAAGGAAAGGTTTCAACTGTAACACCAATAATCTTCTTCTGGCACATCAACTAATCCCCCTACCCCTCCCACACACCAAAAAACATCTTTTACAAATTACTGTAAAGTCTAATTCTGCTTTAAAATGTAGGCTTCAAACAAGTTGACAAATCAGTAATTTAATGTTATTTTTCAAAGTGGTAAGAATAGATGACTTGAATAGTGGAATCATTAACGTTTTAAAATTATGCTACAAGACTATACTTTCAGGGATCATTTCTATAGTCCGTTAAAATTATGCTAGGTCATTATCACACATAAAATATTCAAGGTGTTTTCAAAGTAGTCTAAGTGTAAATGAAAATGTTATTTTATATTACAACAATCATTTTAAATAACTATGCCTTTGATCAATTCTTCTAAACAACAACAAGAAGTCTCCATTTCAAGGATAAAGAAACAAAGAAAAGCTATAAGCAGCATGCCAAGGATCACAACAAACAATGATGTGAAAATTAAAACCAATGTCCTGAGAATCCCAAGATTTTAATTCACAGTATTTAATAGGCTGTTAAGCAAAGTAAAGACAAAACCTAAGGTGCAGGGGGTTTCTGTCAAATAAAAGATTAAAGATAATTTTTGAGGGAGAAAAATGCTACACCACAAATGTTTTCATTCAATTATAGGTAAATCCTCAAAGGTCTTTTGGTGATAATTCCTCCTTAGGCAACATCTGCAACATCAGGTCATCTTTTCAGAAATATTTTATAAATAGATCACAATCCTGAATATACGGACTCATTCAATTTCACTTACTAGGGCTAACTCTTAATTACTAAAGCAGCAGTAATTTTATGACACAGCATTCAGAAATGTTTCCTGTAAAATATCTTCATGCTGATGATCAACTTCATGGTAAATTTATATGGATAGGTTTAGTCAAGGTATAAGTCACCAGATTCAAACTAAGTATCAATCTTTTGATATCAAACTTAAAGTTTTATTTTTTTCAAATAATATAACTTTGTAGAATTGTTTAGGAAATTAAAAATTTGCATTTTTCTGAATATAAATTGACAAGCATATTAATGCTTTTGAGTTAAATGTACAATGATTTCTTAAAGTTTTTTATGTTGACTGAAATCTATCGTATTTGCAAAAATTAGGGAAAGACCAAGAATACATGCATCATGTTATATTAAAAACTACAAAATGGGCCAGGCACAGTGGCCCACTCCTAAAATCCTAGCACTTTGGGAGGCAGAGGTGAGAGGATTTCTGTAAGCCAGAAGTTTGAGACTAAACTAAGCAACACAGCAAGACTCCAAATTAAAAAAATTAGTCAGGTGTGGTGGTGTGCACCTGTAGTGCCAACTACTCAGGAGGCTGAATGAAGCAGGAGGATGCCCTGAGCCCAAATGTTTGAGGTTGCAGTGAGCTATGATGATGCCACTGCACTCCAGCCTAGGCAATAGAGCAAGACCCTGTCAGAAACGAAAGTAGAAAGAAAGGAAAAGAAGGAGATACGAAAGGAGAAAGGAAGGGAATGGGGAAGGAAAGGAAAATACAAAATATAAGCTATTTACTTTGAGTAAATAAAAATTCTAAATACCTGGTTTTGATGATAGTGACTCATCTTTAAAAAGGTAGCAAAATCATTCCTATTTAGTAAAGCAACTTTTCCAATACCACAAATAACAGTTTCAATTAACTTGGATAAATTAAAATTACTACAGGACTTAATTTAAATATATGATACAATCACTTTCTGATATCCCAATAAAACTGTCTGAGATGAAGAATCAGAAACAAGATGACTGTTAACCACAGTGGGCCCTTCATAACTGTGGATTTTGCATCTGTGAATTCAACAAACCTCAGAAAACATTAAAAAGAATTAAAAATAACAACAGAATAAGACAAAATAATACAATATAACAACTACTTACATAGCTTTTACAATGTATCAGGTAGTATAAGTAATCTAGAGATGATTGAAAGTACACAGGAGGATGTGCTAGGTTACATGCAAATACTGTGTCATTTTATATAAGGGTATGAGCATCGCAGGATTCTGGTATGGGGGGGGGAGTTTGGAACCAATCTCCCACAAATACCAATGGATGACTGCACTACTTTTAATTTTAGAGTACCTCTTTCTAAATATAAAACTCTGGTTAGGAGTTTGGAATCTAATACATAATATCACCTCCTATATCAGGCATCAATAAGGATGCCAAATGCTCCACATGAATATATTTTCCAGGTATTTGAACACTTATTTTTTAAAGCACTGCTTAGTTTTGGCCATTTAACCATATATCTCAGTCTTCCTAAACAAATGCTTAATAAAATCTAACATTTTTTAATGACTCAGGGTCAAACTAAACAAATATTATATTGTAATAATAAGGTCCTGGGAGGCAATTTGGATAATCTGAGCCATATAGATACACTAAATGGTTCTTTAATCCTGTCATTTCACAAATTCATTGTTAGTAAAGCATCTAACAGTGCCTGTTCCAAACATTAATTCCCTTTCTCTTCAATCTGCTTGGCCTTGCCTATCACTCCAAGTATTATCCCATTTGCAGACCGTGGAAATTAGGTAACTAAATTTCTTAACTTGTATGTAAAATAACATTACTGATTTTAAGCAATGACTGTGTAAGGGGAGAGAGTCTTCAGCCAAAGATAATGGAGAAGCTTTAAGAACCATTTTGTTCTGCCTTTACAAGTAAAGAAAGGTCTACACTCTGGAATATCACATATGCTTTCATTCTGAATGCCAGTTAAATGGCATTTTCTGAATCAGCCAAGAATTCCTACACAATCTTAATTCAAATTATTAATACTGCCTCAACTGCATAAAGAGCAGCAAAATATATTTGACAAACATGGCTCTCCTCAATCTCCTAAGTGTTACAGGAAGACCAAATGTACAAACACAGCAAAGTTATCATTAAAGATTTAAGAGTCAGTTTTACTTCAAATGAAAAAAATTTGTATTAGGGGGAAAAATCAGAGACTTCAGGATTGCCTTCAGAAGTTTAACTTTTGCAAATTTTTCACTGAATTGCCAGTTGATTTTTTCCTATGCAAATAGTGCAGTGTCTCCCACAAATTAAGCACTGAGTAATTGCTAATGGAATAAATAACAATTTTTCCTGCTTCCCACTTCTCAGTTTAAGGGGAAAAATAGTAATTTTTACTACTAATTTAGTTTCATTTTTGATACATTTTTACTAATAGAATAAAATGGTATAATCTATTTCAGGAAAAGAGTTAAGTGTCCCTTTAACAACAGAACGCTGGAGAAACAGGCAGTAAAATACACTGAATTTGAACCCAGATTGTATCCATCTCCTAACTCTAGGACATTGGACAAATAAAAATTCAAAGTGTAAATATTTGAAGACTAATAAAGCTCTGAAAAAAACCTCAAACAAATACTTACTGAGAACTTACTACTGTCAAAGCATTATATGTGCAATGAAGGATCCCAAAATCTATAGGGGAGACAAAGAGCATAAAGATCCATGAAACTATATATCAGACAATATAGAAATAAGGCAACAGATGCAAATGTATTTTTGACTCATGTATTTTTCCTAACCAAAAATTGACAAAGTTTGAAAAACAATTTTCAAATAAATTGAAATCAAAGTTAAATTAAATCATAATGGAAAACTCATGATATACAAGCAACATGACATAAGTCACTGACAAGTCAGAACTATGGCTGCATGTGCAGACCAGAGAAGGTGTACATGGAAAACACGTCATCGATGATGTTGGACTTTAAGCTACAAGCAGAAATGATAAGAATGACTCAAAAACTACTGGTTAATAATGTCTTCCTTGTGCCAGGCACTATGCTAGGTACTTTCATCATTACTGTCTCCTCAACCACCTCTTATGGGTAAGTATTATCATCCCTTTACCCGAGCTAAATATTTCTCCTGGATTGTAGGGGAGCTCATATTTGAATTCAATGGCATTTGGCTTTCTACTATATAACACTTCAAAGTTATCTTAGCAAAGTCACAAAGGCAGCAAAATGAACAGGTATTTTTGTGAGTAATGAATAGACCAATTTAGATGCAACAGAAAGTTCCTGTAGAAGAACAATGAAAAAAGTAAACAATAGAAGAGGGAGAGCACTGGGTTCATACTTAAATTTAGATTTTTTCCTAAGTACCAGTATCTCTCAAATTGGGTTCTGTGGACATAATGTGGGGTTTCTTGCATTCACTGTAAGAAATTTAAAACTACATTTTAATTTTGATGCTTCTCCTAAATAAAACATAAGAATGTTCTGAGTCAACTAAACTATAAGGCCAGCTTAAACATAGGGACTGCCCGCTTTTGTGCTTACTACTTAATTGAAGCCCAGTGATCCCCTAAAACGTTTTTAAGACTGTTAGTTAGGACCTATTAGTGGATTATTAATATAAAATCAAGAGCAACTTTTAAAAATAAATGAAAACAATGTATCACACATGGTAAGAGTAAATACTGTTTTGTGATAATTTTGTTTCAGTGTGACAATTAAGCAGCAAAATAGTTACATCTTACTTAATACAGGCCAAGTATTCTTTAACCCAAATGCTTTGGATCCGAAGTATTTCAGATTTGGGATGTTCAATCCATATAAACTGAGGCTAAAACTTGTAACTCTGAGATCTACAGATTTACTTTCTTGGGTTTCTGCAAACTGAAATTTGAGAAACACTGCTACAAGTACTGGAGTGCCACTGAGGTAGAAAGACAAAAGCAGGACTTTAGGGAATTTCACAAACTGAACAGGAAAGTTAAAAGCAAGTTCATCAGAACAAAAATTAGGATGTCATTATTAGACTACACAAAATAAAAACAATACACCAAATTCAGACCATATTTATATTAAAGAACCATGGTCAATAAAGAGGTTATTCCACAAATTTGCTAAATGCCTTTCTTCTATTTAGAGATTGAGATTAGAAAGCAGGAATAGGAATGCCTTTTGCCAACCTAAAAGGGGCAGTCAGATGTGGCATGATTACAGAAGACGGATAACAAAAAAGAAAGCAGAGGCAATGCAAGAGAAAAGAAAAATTTAAATGGATAGAAATGGTCCCTAAAGAATCACATCTCCCTGTACCCACATCATTGTGTGGTCTGCTTACCCATAAAGAGGCTAGATTTGACCACTTAATTTGTAGTAGCCAATAGGACATTAGCAAAGGAGACGCTTACAAAATAAAGCATTTGAGCAACAGAACTTACTTTCTCCTGCTGCCATATAAAGAAAGACAGGCTACCTCACTAGAGAATAAGGGTAAGAGTAAAGAGATGAGCCAGCCCAAATGAGACCCCTATACCAACTTGCCTGACAACCACCAGACAGATGAGTGAAACCATGTGGGACCATTCCATCCCAGACAACCTGCCAACTGACTGCAGAACCACCCATCAGAACCACAGACTTGTGAACAATAATGAAAACGGTTGGTCTTTTAAAGTTACTAAGTTTTTGGATAGTTTGTTATATGCCAATAACGGATACAGGATACTTAAGAAAAAAACAACTCAAGGCCTATAACATGCTGAACTTCATTTTTATTTTAATCCTTCAAACTTGGAAGGGTAAGAATTCAGGCAATGAAACCGTAAATCATCCACACTTACAAGATTAACAAAATCTCCTTGGTTTGGCATCATAAACTCCTAGTCTGGTTTTTTTTTCTTTTACATTTTTTAGTTTGGCCGGGTGCAGTGGCTCACACCTGTAATCCTAGCTCTCTGGGAGGCCAAGGTGGGAGGATGGCTTGAGGTCAGGAGTTCGAAACCAGCCTGAGCAAGAGTGAGACCCTGTCTCTACTAAAAATAGAAAGATTCATTAGCCAACTAAAAATATATAGAAAAAATTAGCGGGGCATGGTGGTGCGTGCCTGTAGTCCCAGCTACTTGGAAGGCTGAGGCATGAGGATCGCTTGAGCCCAGGAGTTTGAGGTTGCTGTGAGCTAGGCTGACATCAAGACGCTCTAGTCTGGACAACAGAGCGAGACTTTGTCTCACAAAAAAAAATAAATAAATAAAAATAAATAAAATTTTTTTTTTAGTTCAGCATATTACAGGGGTACAAATGTTTGGGTTATACATATTGCCTTTGCCCCGAGTCAGAGTTTCAAGCATGTCCATCCCCCAGACAGTGCATACCACACCCATTAGGTGTGCATATACCCATCCTCTCCCCCCCATCTGCCCAACACCTGATGAATGTTATTACTGTATGTGCACTTAAGTGTTGATCAGTTAATACCAATTTGATGGTGAGTACATGTGGTGCTTGTTTTTCCATTCTTGGTCTGGTTCTAATCTATCTTTTCTACCCCATTTCTCATCCCACCCTGACATTTTTCTCCAAGTGCCAGTCTGCACACTTGTTCCACTTCTCTGAGCTTTTATTCTCATCCTTCCAACTTCTCTTCAGTTATCTAAACCCCTTCAAGACCCAATGTAAACAGTGTTTTCCTTCCTGCTTAATTTTTGCTAAAGTAATTTCAAAATGCTCTACTTCTCTTAATCCATACTGCACTTGTATTTATCATTAGATACTTTACTGTTTAATATTGTCATTTAACTATTAATATATGCCCTAGATTTTGTAAGCTCTTTAGGGCAGAGATCTACTCCATAATTTTCCACAGCTCCTTTAGTGTTCCCATATAAGAGGAATTTAAATATCTGATTAAAATAAATTAAGAAAAGATATTATGTAATTGAATTTTAACAAGTCTTCTTAGCCAAATATACTATTTAGAGATCATTAATTTTTTTAATGTAAATTTAAGGGGGGAAAAGCGACATTTTTCTTCTGAGGTGCATGGTGCAACTCTCAATGCCAAAAGAGAAACAATGAATCAAGAGGCTCTCCTGAAAAACAATATGTAGTTAAAAGTTACAAGGTATATGTGGCAAACATTTTAATGAAATTTCCATTTTATAAATATAAGAGGATACCTGGCCAGCCATGGTGGCTCATGCCTGTAATCCTAGCACTTGGGGAGGCTGAGGCAAGACAATCGTTTGAGACCAGGATTTCAAGACCAGCCTGGGCAACATAGCAAGACCCTGTCTCTATAAAAATAAAAAGAAAAATTAGCCAGACACAGTGGTGCATGCCTGTAGACCTAGCTACTTGAGAGGCTGAGGTAGGAGGATTGCTTGAGCTGCAGGTTACAGTGAGCTGTGATCATGCCACTCTACTCCAGCCTGGGTGACAGGGCAAGATCCCGGCCTAAAAAAATAAATAAATAATTTTAAAAGGCTATTCATATTGACTGGCTAATTTTTATAAACTGCATTTATCTGTGGCAATTGGGAAAAATAATCTCTCATCTTTGATAGAATCTCAATGAAAATAAGCACAGCAGCAGTTTCACAGTTTCAAAAATCCTGTTTTGCAGGTTATAAAATGTTATAAAGGTCAACTGCAGAATGCATCTTCTCTTTCTTCATTTTAATTTAGGACTAAAAAGTAACAAAGCGGCAAGCAAAGCTTTGTACAGTTTTCCCCTTTGCTAAAATTGGTATAAGCATATTCTGGAAAGTAGAATTTAATATCTCCAGCATGCAATCATACTAATTATGAACATTTAAAAAATTATTTCCCATGAGCATTATCTAAACTTTTAAAAGTTTAAATGACTTATTGCTCCCTCAATACCTAAACTAATTATCACTAATTAACAAGCAAGTCATCTTTTCTTCTGATTTGAAGTGTCCTACAAATTAACTTTAGACAGCCTCTAATAGTGAAAAGAAAGTCCAAATTTTTTAAGGAAAATGCTTAAGCAGTATCTAAGATTTTGCTGCTACAATTAAAGCTAAATAAAATATGCAGATAAACAAAAGAATCAACTTGTATCAAACAAAAAATGCAAAGAAATGTTTCAGATATATAATTCAAATACTCAGTAGCTCTCCTAACAGTTTTAATCTGATTTTTATCTCTTATACCAAGAAGGCACTAACAATGGATAATAAAATTCTAACCCTGACCCCCCAGCCTAAAGTGCTTATTACCTACTTTGAAGTCTTTATTTAAATTACTATAAACAAAATTAACTTACTCTATCAATAATTAACTGATTAATTAGACACAGCTATAGACCAGAATTATTATACTTCTGTAAAGCAGAAAACCATAAATTCAAATAAGCAGCTATAGAATGATCTTGAAGATATGTTTTTGGGTGAAAAAAAAAGCAAGATACAATAGTTATCTTCAATTTTTTTTTAAAAGAACAAACTAGTTCTGGAAACTATTAGAGGATTGTCTTTGTGAAAGAAGACTGGAGGTATGGGTGGGGAGGAGACCAAGTTTTTGTTGTATGCCCTTTCCCAGTGTCTGAATTTTTTAAAACTATTTTCAATATACTATTATACATTTTCAGTTAAAAAAAAGAATCAAAAATAATGCAAAACTAATTTGTCAATGATACACTGTCTTTTGACATCTCTTCCACTGTCATCTTAAAGTGATACTTAAATCTTAGTTTATTAATGTATAACCTACTAAAGTCTCCTGTACCTTATATCTCCTGTAACGTCTAAATCTAGGTCCTTGCATATAACTGCTTTCTTAAAAGTACAGAATTTCAGTTACATCAAAAGGTCACACCTTTGCTTTAATCAGGATAATTATGTATGCTGAATTTGCTACCCTTTTTAACCTAGTAAAAGCAAATTGTTTAAGTAATTGCTTGTAATTTCTGCTAGGAAGTAAAAAGTTTCTTGACCTCTTGTGGTCATTATGAATTATATTTAAATATAGTTGAAGATCATTTACCTGGACCTGTTCAAGATTAACTATATTTCTGGAGTTTAGCAATCTCAATATGAAAAGAACATCACTAAAAAAAAAAATCTTCTTTCTGCTCACTATTTCTCAAAAGGGCACTATGGGTATCTAGGAAGAGGGATAAATTTCCATTTGGTGGGACTGTCTTGATCACTTCAGAAAATTTAGCATCCAAGGTCATGGGCATTAAATGCCCAGCAACAACCAAAAAACCTTATTCCACATATTTCCAAATGTCCTTGAAGAGAGAACTGGAGGTGGAAAAAGTACTATGCCCAGCAAAGTGAGAAACACTGCTTACATATACGTGTATGTGTGTGTATGAATGAGCAGTACACACACATACTCTCTCTCCCACAATCACCATTCAACCCGCTAAAAATAGTTGTGAGCCACCAGACGATAAATGACCAATACCAGTTGCAATCAGTCCTCCAGCCCAGTATATAGTGCTGTCAGCAAACATCACACCCCAACAAATCATTCTTCAACTATGACAATGGCTTAATTTTTCCAATGAATGACTACTTTAAAGTCCTTTTAAAACAAATTCTCTGTTAGAATGCTTCATTGAAACTCCCAAATAAACAACCTTCTATTGTACTGTACTTAGTTATGAAAGATATAAATCAGTTTGCTACAAAGATCTGTCTACTTTCCTCCAGAGATTGTAAACTCCTTGAAGCATAATCATGGTTGCCTAGCCCATATACAGTAGGTATTCAGTGGAAGTGCTGAATGAGTGACTACTAACCCAGCTTAATACAGTAACTAGTCCAAGAGTTTCCAACTATAACCAATTTTTATATACAGTAAATTTCGTAATGATCCTGAAGCAAATAAATACAAGAACTTACTTGTGGTTATCCTATATTCGTGGACTAAGCCAATTTTAAGAAAATTAATGAGTTGGCTATATTAACTATATTAAAGCTAACGTTTAAAAAAAATAAGGAAATTTAAGAGTTGGGCATGGTGTTGCACACCTGTAGTTCCAGCTACTCAGGAGGCAGAAGGATCACTTGAGCCTATGAGTTTGAGGCTGTAGAGCACTGTGATCCCACCTGTGAATAGCCACTGTACTCCAAACTGGGCAACATAGCAACACGCCACCTCAAAAAATAAATGATACAATGAAATTTAAGATTTATGACAGCCACTCTAATACTGTAATATGCCCATCTTCTACCTACCCATCCTGCCTCCCACTTAAGCCTTAAGCAAATTCTCATTTAAATTTGTAAAAGTAAGGCTTATTTCCAGGAAGTAACCCAATATAAAGAGCAAAACAATACCATTAACAATAAGACAAACATTTAATGACTTTCACTTCTATTTCTCAGAACTCAAGAAATCTGTTCCTATCTTACCTCATTCAAAAAAAAAAAAAAGATTAAGTCTATAAACTTGGGATCATAAGCAATTTCTATTTTTGTGGGCTTTACTACATTCTCCAGAAACTCATCTTTTGCTGAGGTAAAAATTCAACTAATTCATTTTTTTAAACAAACACAATAATGAGGATTACACAAACACTGACCATGAACACTGACAGAATATTAACTCTGGAGCCTTCTAACTCTGACAAACATTTATTCATCTTTGCCTTCTTGAAGCACGTGACTATCACAGTTTTACAAGAAAAGTTTAAATAGAAAAAATTATATGATAATCTCAAGGTTAGAAACCAAGACAATTTCTAGCTCCTAGAATTTCTAGCAATATTTAGATTGTTCCAATAAATTCAGTAATTGTTAACCTCTCAATTTCACATCAAAGTGCTAGGTAACACTGGCTAAGACATAATTTTAAATAAACAAATGTTTCAAGTTACCTCCCATTTGACAATATCACTAACATAAATAGGTTACTTTAAAAAAAAAATCCAGAAAATGTTTTATGAAGAATCAAACATCAGATACACTCTCTACCTATTCAAATAATGGAGATCATTTTAAAGTGCACTTAAATTATTGTGGGATTATAGTGTATGAAATATTTTTTAATTTTTGAAATCTACAAACCCAGCATTTGTTTCATCACTGTTTGATGGTTTTGTCAGTAGCATCAGTCAACAAAAACAACTTATGTGTGATAAGACTAATCACTTAATAAAACTAATATTGGAAATTACTTTCATTCTGATTTTTAAATGCTATTTCACCCATTTAAAAAATACCTTTAAGTGATAACTTTACGATGTCACGCATCCTCAAAAAGCCCAGCTTGCATGAGATTCCACTTTCCCACAATTATTAATCCTTATAAATATTGCTGGCAAAGAGTATTTGCAGTAATTGGCCTTAAAACCATCAGTGGACACTAGGATGGGGAAAATGTCTTTCAGCAAAGACATTTAATTATTTTAACTGATTAAAAAGCTGATTCAACTTTTAAATGAAAGACTTCTTAGTATGGGTATCTTACTGAAATAATTTTTATATCTAAAATAAATATTTATATCTAAAACCAATTAAGAATGAGTGGGTACACGATAAAGAAACAGAAATCTCAACAATTCTTAATACTAGGATTCAAAGGAATGTCTGAATCTCTAATTTTGCCACAGGTATTCAACAGACCTATTTACCTTTAAGTGGGGAGTTTTCACATTGCAAATCCTCCTAGACAAGTCACCACTTGATCTCAGTCTTTGTTTTTAAGATAATGAACAGCCATCAAATAATTCATGACAATAAAGTGCATACAGCAATGGAGACTCTTTTGTATGTGATCAAGTATCCCTGATTTTACAAAGGAAGGACTTCAGAATTAGGAGGCTAAAAAGGAAGTGAAAATGTAATCTACTCTGAAATGCTAAAATGGTCCACCATTGTTCAACCTTAAGGTCAACATTTTTTCAGAACAAATTCTCTATAATGATACACTCACATTAACTCTAAATGTGACCTTTATAAATTGTATCTTTTTTCCTTGTTAAGAAGGCAATCTAACCAAGATCTTCAACAGAGCCAGCAACACCACCTTAAAATTTCAAACATAACTATAAGGCTTGTAATTAAGTCCAAATGTAGACCCAAACTCTCCGATTTCAATCATTAGCAAACAGTGTTATTAACATTTCAAATTCTGGTTAGAACGCAGTTACTAGCAAACAGTGTCCTTGGGCAAGAAAAGGAAGGAAAGGTCTAAAACTGACCAGACCACAGATCCACACCTCTCCCACTTCATCAAGAGGCCAAAGAGGGAAGACTCCAAGAAACAGAGGGGAGTGGGGAGAACAGCGGGGGATAAAGGGCTGAAGAAATTGTACTCCTTGAAGGGTGAAAGCAAATGAGAAACAGACTCTGGAAAAGCCTCCCCAAAGGGACATTCAACCCAGGAACAGATAGATGTACAGGGACAGCTCCTCTCCACTAAAGAGAGCAACCTTTACCACGATAGCGATGCACCAAGCAAGCAAAGGCAGGAGGGGACGACATCCGCCACCAGCCCTCTCCCAGACGCCTAGCCCAGCTAGAAGGGTCGGCGGGGACTGCTCCTCCGAACATCAACAAAGGCCCCTTCAGTCCTACGGCGAAACTCGAACAACAAAGGCCCGGAGACAGCGAGGACACGGCCGGGGCCGGGGGCGGGACGGATGAAAGCAGGCAAACGCAAAGGAATCAAACCAGTGGGGGCGGAGGCCCTTCGGAGTGGGAAGCAGAGGCGCAGAGGCGGGAGGCGCGGTAATCCCCAGTGCACAATAAGAGAAGGAAGAAGAGGACCTGGCCTCCCTTCTCCTCTAACCCGCTCCGATCCTCGCCGTCTACATCTCCTCAGCCGCCTGGACCGCGCAGTCCCGAGTTCGGGGAAGGAAAGGGGAGGGGGAATTTTCCGCCCTGACCACAACTCCCTTCCCCCAGCCGGGAGCTGCAGACGACAACCACCGCCACAACGGCACTCACACAAAGGCGCCTTCCTCATACTTCCCGCGCCCGGGCGGGCGGCCGCGCCGACGATGCCAAGGCAGCGGCTATCACCGCTCGGCCGCCTGCCGCTCGCTCGCCCTCTTCCCCCTCTAGCTGGGGAAAGGGGGAGGGGACCCCCGGGCGCCCTCACCTGGCACAGCTGCTGACAGTACTCGGTGGCCGCTTCCACGGCCGGCACCCGGCTCTCCCGCAGCTGTCGCTCCAGCTCCTGGAGCCGCTCGCCCAGGCGCTGCAGCTCCGCGACGCAGCCGCCTTCGCCGCGACTCAACCTCTCCTGCTCGGCCTCTTCGTCCGCCATCTTCACACCCCGCTCCGTCGCGTACGCACCTGGGTCACGTGATAACACAATGCCACGTTCGGAGAGGTCACGTGCCGGGCGCGCTTGCACGCCGCCGAGCACGTACAAAAGGCCCGATGGGGAGGATGGGGGGGCGGGAAGAGTGGCGCGAGAGAGCCCGAGGGAGGTGAAGGCGAGGGGAAAGGAGAAGGGCGGGGTTGGGGCGGCGCGGAGAACCGCGGTTAACTTACCCCGAGCGGGAAGTGGGCAGCGGCGGCTGAAAGGGGCGGGCCGGTGGAGGCCTGCTCTCGGTCACGTGGGTGCCGCGACGGGAAAAAGCCTGGGGAGGGGCTGCCCTCTGCTGCGTCCCTCCTGGCCTGGCTTTCCCCAGCCCCCGAAGTCTTGTACGGAAATATGCCCCTGTTCGCCAAGAGGACGGCACAGGGAGAGCTCTGGGTGGCCGGGGGTAATGGCTGCATTTGCGGTTGGTCTGTAAGCAGGCCAGAGGCAGAGGAAGAGGGAGAAAGTAAAACCCACCCATGGACCACAGCGTGAGAGCCAAAGCTGCACTATGAGCTGTCAAAATTGTCTCTGACTTCTCACCCGGCAGGGGAAGAGGAATCAAATGCGTGAGGTACCAGATCTATCCCGCTTGACTCTTCTCCTCTTCAGGCCCAAGAACGCCTGTCCCCGGGAAACATTCTCTAGGGGGTGGAGGCAACAAAGGAAAATAACAATTGGGTCAGAGCAGAATCAGGTTCAATCACCTGTGTGGAGAACGGAGCAAACTCATGAGAAGCATAGTTTAAAAGAAGTCAAACAGACTATGAACAGACCAGATGATTTTTAAACCACAAAAACATTTCTAGAATAAGTGATGTTTACCGTGATTTAGACACTACTACACACTACAGGAATCAATCACCGACACTGAAAACAGACTATGTATGAAAGCTCTTGAAAAGAAAGTAGGTCAAGGAAAATAACAGCAATAAGGACTTCATTAAAAATCATAGCTGAGGAGAGGAAATTGAAGCTAAAATAAAACAAGGTTGTCACGAATTATTATAAATATCAACTGCATTGTTTTTCCTGGTGTTACAAATAGAGGTGGCACTCTGAACCACATTTTATTTACAAGCTAGAAGGAATGAATACTTGGCACTGAACAAAAGAGTAGAAGAGGTACTACAAAAATCCAAGTGCTTAACCCTAAAGTTCTTAATAAAACTAACATTTTGTTACTGTTAGAGCATTAGACAAGAAACTTCTCTCTCACAACTGAGTGAATGCTTAACAGAAATCCAGAAACAATGATACCGAGGAGGCACACAGCCTTTTCACTTATTCTATTTTTCTAGAACAAGCATCTAAAATAAAAAGTTACTATTGTGTGCATTGCCTCTTTTCAAGAGATTTCTAATGGAAAGTGTTCTAGATAGTATATACATTGTCAGAATGAATGTTTTGTAATGTATCCGTGGTAGTGATGTTTTTTAAAGTGGTATTATATAAGGTGACCAGGCATAGCTAAACCCTTTATGAAAAACAGTATCAGTTAGTGTTACATATTAACAAGATAGAATCTTCAAATGTTTACTCATGGAAAAGTCCAGGGAGTACATTCAAAGGCTAAAGAGAAAGGATATAATAGTATCACTGAGAGCTGAAGCAGCAACAATTAAGGCAGCTACTGATTTTTAATATTTGCAGCTCACTTTCCCAAGTGTTTTAGAGATCCAAACTAGGTTTCACCAATTTATGTTATTTTAGGATTGCAGTGAAAAATATAAAAAATTAGAAATATGAGATTAGCTAAATGTTACAAATATCCAAGGACAGATATTACAAATTAACAAAGCTCATTTTCACTTCCAGTATAATGGCTTACACCCCACCTAATCTATATGGACTGGAAGAAAAAAGGAGGGGAGGGAAAGAGAACCATATCCAAAGAGAAATATATCTAAATATTAATTTTCAAAATTGCCTGAGAATGTAGGTCATTCCTATTTCCCTCACATGATAACCCTAAAACTAAAGAGACTTGATTATTAGCAAATTGATTTTGAGCACTATTACTGTCTGGTAAATGTCCGTCAGCATGGGCAGCCATGTCTTTCACTTTTATTTGGTATCTGTGAAGCCTCTCTCTCCATTCCTTCCTCTTTGCATATACATAGATGTGTTGTCTATAGGAAATGTAAGGACTGGAGGTGAGTGGTGTAATTAATACTCATTTATTGAGTATTTAATATTTACAAGCACTGCTTGGGTTGGGAAAAATCAGAGGTGAATAAAAACTATCCTTGTCTTGAGAAAGCTTGCAGGTTTGTGGAAAAGTGACCTACAATGACAATACATACAATATGACAAGTGTAATATTATGAAAATGCATGTAGGTTCAACCCAGAGCATCAAAATAGTCTAAGATGCTAACTAGAATGCCCAAAGAATCGTTACAGAAGTGAAGGTTTTTATTTTTTAATTAAATGAGAAGGTTTGATAATACTGTCCCTTGACAGGTCAACCTTGTCTTGGAGATCTCAGAAATCTCAGTCTTATCCATAGAAAAGGTGTATCAACAAGTATGCATGACTTCTTCTGCCTAAGTCCACTTGTTCTTTAAATACCAAACTGCCTGCTCATGGGAACCAACACACACACGCACACGCGCGCGCGCACACACACACACACACCCTACTTACTGAGATGTTCCTGGGGGAATTCGGAGGCCTGTTCCATCAACAAAACAAGGCTAAGCCCCTGGGCCAAAAGACTCCGCGTCTCTGGGGAGCTCAGTATCTGCGCCGTGAGTACCCATGCCCATTTTGAACACAGTGCGACTGCTAAGGACGTGGTATAATCACATGAACCTTCACGCCCAAGAGACTCGATTTCTGAGTAAACCTAGGAGACAGATTTAGACCCCTACCCCAACCTCCGCGTACAATAAAGCTGGGGAAGACCCCTGGGGGAGGGGACAGATGTGCTTGCATCCGGCCGTGCGTGCCTGCTTCACGGGTTCTCCAGGCTGCACCAGTCCACACACGCCGGTGCACTCTTTTTTCTGGAATTCTTGAAATAGCAGAGCCTAAGGACAGGAATGGAGGTGGGTCGTGTCGGCTACCAGCAGGCGGGCGCAGAGCCTGGGGGCCCCTCCGGGAAGTCAGGGAGGGCGGCGATTACAGACATCGGATGGCTCTCGGGGTAGGGCGGGGCAGGTGCTTCCACCCACAGCCCAGAGAAACCCCCCAGCCGCGACCTCGCCGAGCCTGCGGGGAGAAAGCCTGAGGCCAGGGAATGGCGGAGAGCGTGCGCCACTGTCTGGGCGCTGTTTCTTCGTTTCCCGGCTCTCGCCCTGGGCCCAGGCGACGAGAAGGTCCGCAGGCCACGGCCCGGGGCGGGCACCAGCTCGCTCGCTCCGTTCTGCTCTGCTAACCCTGTCTGCGCCTCCCCACTCGGCGGAAGCCAGACCCCGAGCGCCCCGCGCCTCGCGGGTGCTCGTGTCCTCCGCTGTCCCGGGGCCGCCGCCGCCCGCGAGCTGGCCAGGCCGGCCGCTGGGCGCCTGCAGCCTCGGCATTTGCCTCCAGGGATTTTCCACCCAGCACTGAGGATCAAGCCCGCCTCAGCGAGGCTGTGACACCTGGCTCAGGAGCAGTGGCCGCCTGGGCCTCCAGGCCGAGAGATTTTGGAGCTTCTCCAGGGCGCAGCGGGGTGCGGGGCCTCCGGAAACTGACTGGAGGGGGATGCTCGAGTCTGTCCTGCAGAGGCCGTGGCGCGGACACTGCTGCCTGGTATCGAGCAGGCTCAACCTGCTCTCTTCCAAAGGGCTGGGCCGCCTGGCCCCAGACAGGCAGCCTCTGGATCTCAGACGTAAGGGACGAGTCTGGCCCAGTGGAAAAAGCATCCCAGAGTCTGGAAGCCAGTGCTGTGTCCACTGACGCAGAAGAGAGAGCATAGGTAAAAGCGCTATTGAGATTGGTTAAAAACACACCACATTTTTCCAAGGAAGACATTTTCCTTTAGAGAAACAGTAAAAGGAGTCAAATAAAATGCTGACAACATGAAGGCAGGTGCTGTGCCACATATTGAAATGATTACAAAAGCACAGGAAACGTTGGACTCAGATTTAAGAGGGTTAGATTTAGTCCTTGTGTTCTTACCAGATAAAATATATATCTATATGAACAGGTAATTAAAAGAAGAAAGATGTTTTACTGTTTATTTGGATATATTTTTCCTTCCCATAAGAGGAAAATCCAAATGCAAATGAGAAAGAGTAATAACATTTTAAAGAAAATGCTTTTAATTGAGCTTCAATTATCCTAAGATGAAAATAATAGTGAAATAAAACAAAATAAAATATTGGAAGCCAAATCTGCTATACACTGTCTCTGTAGAGAATCCTTGAGTTGGTTCATAACATTTCACCAAAGAAGCAAAGAGAAATATAGAAAGTGCCTTTCCTTTCTTAGATCTCTAGGTTTTAAGCACTGTATCTGAGTTACCGCATCAGAAATCCAGTGTTAGCAAAAAATCAGAGAATATAACTTTTGTGGCATTTGGATTAAAAAAAATAGGACTGTCAAGATGTGATGAACCTGGAAATGCACAGGTCTCTTTTCCCATTTTAGGACACTTGTAAGGAGTTCTGATTTCTGTGTTTTTTTTTTTGTTTGTTTGTTTGTTTGTTTGTTTGTTTGTTTTAGACAGGATTTTGCTCTGTTGCCTAGGCTGGAATGCCGTGATGGGATCATAGCTCAGTGTAACCTCAAACTCTTGGGCTCAAAGGATCCTTCTGCCTCAGCCTCCCCAGTGGCTAGGACTACAGGAACTCACCACCAAGCCTGGCTTTTGTTTTGTTTTGTTTTGTTTTGTTTTGGTATGGGGTGGAGGGCGTGTCTCATGTTGCTGAGGCTGTTCTCAAACTCCTGGCCTTAAGCAATCTTTCAGTGATCCTCCCACCTTGGCCTTGCATAGTGCTGGGATTACAGGCAAGAGTGACCGCACCTGGACTGATTTCCGTGATTCTTATAGACATATTCTTCAATATAACAACAATAATAATTTAAATGGTATCAGTTTGAGTGGTATTCTATTCATATATTGGGCCAGCATCATTCCTATCAAAGTGCTTACCCATTATCACATCTTTATAAAAATATTCTTTTACTGTTCCTCTCCCCAAATCCTCCATAACCAGGCTCCTCTGTGAAGCCTTCCCTGGTCTGTTCTGTCAGGGTAAATCTGGGTGCAACATCTGTAAACAGAGTAGATTTGATTCACTTGTTCTTCTTTCTCTTAGGTTCCCCCTGCCCCAGCCATTTTTATTTGAAATCTGTTATTTTGCCTTTTATTGCAATCTATGAATGAGCCTCATGCATGAGCCTCTATGCCCTTTGAGGCTAGAGACTGTGTCTTATATGCAGCCTACCTTCTCTAATACACTTTGGCAAGATGCAGGGTAATAAGTAGTCAATAAATACCCATTAAACTAAATTCAGTTCCATTTATATTTGGCAGTCATATATAGATTTAGACTTATTTTCATCATTATCTAAAATATCCTAGACTCTATAGAGAGAACAGATGCCCTCTAAACCTTAGGACTTTACTTACAACTGTCTTTAAAATATTTTAAGAGAGCTGAGTGTGGTGGCTCATGCCTGTAATCCTAGCACTCTGGGAGACTGAGGCAGGAGGGTTGCTTGAGGCTAGGAGTTCAGACCAGCCTGAGCAAGGGTGAGAACGCATGGCTTCAAAAAATAGAAAAATCAATCAGGCTTGGGGGCATGAGCCTATATAGGTCCAACTGGTTTGAAGGCTGAGGCGGGAAGGTTACTTGACCCAGGAGTTTAAGAATCCTCTTGTAGCTAGGACTACAGGGGCGAGTCACTGTGCCTGGCCATGGGTCTAATTTAATTTTGCCTTCGCTCTTACATTTTGTCGTAATAAAGATTTTTAAAAATCATCTTCTCAAGAGATTCTGAATTTCTGATCCAATTGTTTTAACATGATTGATTCTTTTCTCAATTTATTCACCATTAGTTTACCCCTTAACATCGAGTGCACTGCTTAATATGGGCACTTACTACAGTCCTAGAAATTTAAGTTGAAAATAAATATAAAGAGATTATCTCTGACTCCAGGTAGGACTTATTCTTTAGAGAAGGAATTATCTCAGACCAGAGCTCAAACTGTAGTGTGTATAAGGAGTGCTTAGACAATTTGACTTAAATGCAGATTCTTAGACCACACCACTAGAATGTCTGATTCCATCCATAGACTGAGGTTAGGCCCTAGAAACCTGCATTGCTAATTGTTACTCGAGGGCCTTTCAGATCATACTGTTCTAGACCTGTGGTTTTCTAATTCTGCCTTCCCTTTCTTCTTTCCAAATCAAGGCCCTTTCACCAATTTTGTAAAAAAAAAAAATGCCTGACCACCCTCCTCCTGACTCTACCCACCATGGGCACAAACCACTTTAAAACAATTATCGCTAACTCTTCATAATTTCTTTAAATCATCCTAATTATCCCAAGCCTTTGCTTTGTAAGCCTCTAGTTCAATGCCTGGCATGTAGTGGATATATTCTCAATAAATGTGCATTTTCCAATCCTATGCATTCTCTAGTGAGGTTACTTGCTGAGGACCAAGAACTTTATTACTCCTGGCTGGGTGTGGCAGCTCACGCCTGTAATTCTAGCACTCTGCGAGGGGAGGTGGGAGGATCACTTGAGGTCAGGAGTTCAAGACCAGCCTGAGCAAAAGTGACACCCCATCTCTACCAAAAATAGAAAAAATTAGCTGGGTGTGATGGCCTGTAGTCCTAGCTACTCGGGAGGCTGAGGCAGGAGGATTGCTCGAACCCAGGAATTTGAGGTTACAGTGACATGACACCTCTGCATTCTAGCCACGTGGCAACAGAGCAAGACTCTGTCTCAAAAAAAAAAAAAAAAACAACTTTATTACTTCTTAACCACCCTTCAGAAGGGGTATGCAGGGTTAAGAGGAAGCAATTTCAAAACTTTCCCTGTGTTTATCTGCTATGATAAAAGGTATTTTTCTTTTCATACATGTAAGGGTAAGTGGAGAGGGAAGAAAACAGTTAAAAACTTGATTTGTGAATTTCAAATGTCCATGGTTCTCATAGTTCCTGTGAATTCCATATGTCAGTGGTTACAATAGATCCTATAATTGAGAATTAAGTGCCATTAATTTTTAAATTATAAACAGAAGCAATATTTGTGGTAAAAGTTTCAAGTAGTAAAGAAAGACATGAAATAAGAAGTAAAAATCTTCTTTCCCCGTTCCTGACCTCTACTCTCATCCTATTACTAGACTCAGTAACTCCCTTAAAACTCTTCTTCTGCATAGATAAGCATTTATGGATATATCAGCACCGTACTTTCTTAAACAAATCAACTTATACCACTCATTTGGGCAGTTTTTCACCTTGCTTTTTTAAATATTTCATATAGAAATCTTTACATATCGTATTATTTTAATGACTATAGCATATTCCAGAGTATAAAGGAAGGTAATTTAATTATTTCATTGATGAGCAATTAGGTTATTTCCATTTTTTAACTATTAGAAAGGATGCAGTGACCTTCCTTGTGCATGTATCTGATCATCTGAGCAAGTAAATATCCATGGGATAAAGTCCCCGAAGAGAAGTTGTTTGATCAAAAGCAATGTGACTTAATTGTCAGATTGCCAAATGGCCCTTCCAAAATGCTGGAGCAATTATAGTCCCATCAACATTGGAGAAGGCAGCCAATTTTCCAGAAATCCTTAATAAAAACTGTAATTTATCAAACTTTAAAAATAATTTCACAGTTTTAAGATAATTTCTCACTTTGAAGAGCATTTCTTAAATTTTAGGCCAAATTGAGCATCTCTTGTTCATTGCTACTATTAATTTTTGAAAGGTGAAATCAATTAAAATCAGATTCTATTTTAAGCAGTTGTTAATTCTGTGTAACATCAATATAAAATTCCATGAATATGCTGTTCTTGAAATTAATTGTTTATTATAAACTTTGATGTTAAAATATGCTTTGGGGGGATAACAGTCTCTTAAGTCAATAAAGGAATATTAAGACAGGGCTAATGTTTCTTTCTTTTTAAATATTTGTGTCATTGGAATAGCTTTTGGGTATAGTATTCCCCGTATGAATTAGTGACAGAAGGTAAAATGGGTTACTTATTTTGTACAGGAAACGTGCAGTGTAGCAAGAAGGCAACTTCCTTTGCCTTTGCTTCAGGATGCCCGCATCTTGCTATCGTTTTCATTCTACTGTAGATTTTTCTTCTTTGGTGGTCTGCCCTATCTCAAGTGTAGAAAGTAACAGAGCACTTAGAATTACTCAACTGTCTGCAGCACTGGTGCATAATTTGGAAAGCAAGAATCATTTCTTGCCCAGCACTGACTGGCACAACACAGCAGGGGTGTAAAGCTGAAAGGAGAAACCATGAGAAATTTGTTTTCTTTTTCTGTCAAATGAATAAAACCAGGACTTCAAAATGAACCGAACATTCTTCAAATGAACCTTCAAGATTAAAGTCAAAACATTATTTTTTTAACTTCCAAAGGATCAGTATGTGTTGCTTCTCACAAAATTGTTAGAAACTGCTCTGTACATATTTGTTTGAAATTATAAAGCTAAAACTATGGAAACTAGTTCTGTAGCAAACTCAGTCTTTTGGAGTATTTTACATCTTTCATATACTTGAGCTACTTATATGTGAAACAAAAGACTATTTTTAAAGTGGTAGCTGACCGCCATTACTTCTCTGTGTAAGTTTTTTGCACTAAGAGCTTTCACAATTACTCCAAATGCTCTCTCTTCAAAGCATAGTAAAACCAAAGCACCTCATTCTGTTAAAGATGGACTCAGGTTAATACAAGTGCTTTGCAACGTGCAGTGCAGAATGCCCAGAAACTCTGTAGTGAGTACCTTCATGAATTGAAGCCCAAGCTCATCGCTTCTACCTCTGATCTCATAAAGCCATTTTCTGTGGAAAATAACTTCCTTGTGACACATTTACTACTGTTTTGTGTAACTGTTAAATTTCTGTTTGGGGGGCATATCTTCTAAAATCCTTAAGACCTGAACTTGTGTTTTAGTTGCTCAAGGTATTGAGTGATTAATTTTTTTCCTTGTTTTTGCTTTTAGTGACATAATGTGGTTCTATTATATTGGATCTTTGATCAACTCCTGAAACTCCTTCAGGCTGCTAAATGTTATTTCTAAGTTTCTATCATTAACCTTTTCATTATACCCTCTGCTTTTGCAATCTCATTCATTTTCATGGCTTTAATTTTTATTTTGATGAATATAATTCCCAAATCACATCTCAATCCTAGATCTCCAATCTGAACTTTTTCCTGAGCTATAATTTCTCACATCTTGCTTGCTGGACAGCTCCACCTAGATGTTTTTCCAGCATCTCAAACCCAAAATGAATTCACCAAGGTCTCTTCTCACTCTTGCCCACACCCAGGCTAAGCTTTCTCTTGATTTTCCTGTTTCTGTTCAGGGCATTACTGTCTTTCTAAGTTTTAGTTCCAAACCCTGAGTCCAGTTTTGACTCTTTTCTTTCCCTTTTTTATATGCCATCAGTTTTTCAGACTTGCCAACGAAATCTTAGTATCACTTCTCTTTCCCATTCCTAATGTCTGCCCCCATTGGTTCTCATAAATCTCTCCTAAAGAAAGGTTTCTTAATGTGTACCTTACCTTCTGGCTCTTCCCATTTTGTGCTAAGGGTCTCCAGCTACGCCTAGAGTCTAAAGGATGACTCTGATTTGAAGGTAGCACAGTCTAGAAGAATTCAACCCTCAAATCTGGAGTGAGCTAAGTGTTGGGGATTGCCTAAGTCACTTTGTCTCTGATTCCATAATTTCTCATTTGTATTGTGGATAATAATAATTCCTACAAACTATAGTTGTTGTAATTGAATGACAGTATGCACATAAAGTGCTTAACCCTGGCACTAAGGTAGCACTCAATAGATGTTAATGGTTATTATTATCATGTCACTTTGCTACTCCAAACTGTCACTGATACCATAATATCTGACAAATGGTACAGCTCTAACCTGCATTTCTAACTTTGAATCCTACTTACTCGCATTCATAAACTCTTTTTAGTCACACATGCTGAACTGCTCTCCACACACATTTCATTTATCTGAGATGTGTCTTACTTTCTAGTTTGTTTTATAGCTAATTATTTAATTTCCCCTGTCTTAGTCAACATTCTGTTAGTTATAACTACCTCATACTTCCATTACAGTAAGTTAAATAAAAAGGTGGGAAATCATTAACTCACATGTGAGGGCTAGCTAGGGACTAGGAAGCTTCCAGGAACCACGGAAGACATCCCCTCAGTCACTTCCTTTCTTACGCCACACGGGCTTCACTTCTTTCTGTACATTAGCTTCATTTTCTGCCCCTGCACGTTGGCTTTCTCTGCTTTTTCCTATACCCAGAAGTGAGGCACGTCTTATATTTATACCTCCTTATTTCCATCCACTTAGTTCTGCACACAGATCAAACGACCCTGCATCCTAATCCCAAATTCCTGGGAAAGAGAATCAGATCAGTATCCAGTCTAATCCAGTCAATTGTAGCAGCAAGGTAGGTCGCGTCACACAAACATGGCTGCCAGGCCCCACCCTATGTGTTTGGGGCAGAAAATGAGGTCATTAGGGCATGAGTAGTATTTTGTCATCTTTATATTTTCTCACCATTCTTGCAACTGTGCCTGGCATGGACTCCTTCAATATGCATTTATTGAAAGAGCTAAAAGTTTCTATTGTGAGATTGCTAAAAACAATACTAATATTAAAAGTGAAGTTAAATTTATAATTTACTTAGTCTATAGTGAATGATATAGACTTGATTATAAGCTACAGGACCTCACAACGCAACAGAAAATTTTGCCAAAAAGTGAAGGATATACTTGAACATGTCTAAACAAAGGAGCTTCGAAGAAATGCAGGAAGTCATCTTTAACTCATCTTCAACTCATCTTTTTATGTATTAATTTTTCAGAGACAGGGTCTTGCTCTGTCACCCAGGCTGGAGTGCAGTGGCACAATCATAGCTCACTGCAGTTCTGAACTCCTAGGCTCGAGCAATCCACCCACCTTAGCCTGCCCAGTAGCTAGGACTACTGGCACTTGCCACCAAGCCTGGCTAATATATATAAATATATATATATATATATACATATATATATATATACACAAATGGGGGTCTCTCTATGTTACCCAGGCTGGTCTTGAACTCCTGACCTCAAGCAGTCCTCAAACAATCCTCCCACCTTGGCCTCCCAGAGTACTGGGATTACAGGTGTGAGCCACCACCCCTGGCCATTAACCTGTCTTTAATAAAACTCTATTTTGTGTAAAGCTTTCTGTGCTTTGGAGCCCATTATAAAAAAGACACCAATAGACTAGAAAGTATCCATACAATGATGGTGATAAGAAGATTAGAGAGTCTGTATTAGTTTTCTAGAGCTGCTGTAACAAAGTAGCACAAATTGTGTGGCTTAAAACAACAGAAATTTATTGTCTCACAGTTCTGGAGGCTAGAAATCTGAAATCAAGATGCCATCAGGTCCAAATTTCTTCTGAAACCTATAGGGGAGAATCCTTCCTTGCCTCTTCCTAGCTTCTGGTGATGATTGTCAGTTTTTGTCACAAATCAAGTTTTTGTCATAAAAAACTGACAATCATTACTGGTCGATTTGTAGTGGTGGTTCATAGCTACAGCATTCAAATTTTTACCTCTTTTGTCATAGGCATTCTCCCTGTGTGTCTATGTGGCATTTGTACATGTATCTATGTGTTACATGGCATGTTCCTCTTCTTATAGGCACACTAGTCATATTGGCTTAGGGCTCCACCCAAATGACCTCATCTTAATTCAATACATCTGCAGAGACTTTATTTCCAAATAAGGTTACATTGATAGGTCCAAGGGGTTAGAACCATAGCATATCTTTTTGTAGGACACAATCCAACTTATAACAGGTTATGACCTACGAAGAGATCTTTTAAAGTTGAAATATATTTTAGTCCAAAAATGAGTCTAAGAGGATGTGATAAAATACAATAAATACTAGAGTGCTGCGGTAGTCAGAATAACAGTTCCTCATAGATGTCTATGGTAAATATGTTAGGTTACATTGCAAGGGACAATTAGAGTTGCAGATGAAATTAAGATTGCACATGGAATTAAGGTGATTATTCTGAAATACCTAGGTTAATACAATGGAATCACAAAGATCCTTTAAATGTGGAAGACAGGTCAGAGTGACTCAATGGGAGAAAAATTTGACCAGGCATTGTTGGCTTTGAAGATGAAATGGGGCCATAAGCCAAGGAATGCAGCAGCCTCTAAGAAACTGAAACAGGCAAGAAAATGATTCTCTCCTAGAATCTCCAGAGGAAACATCCCTGCTCACTCCTTGATTTTAGCACAGTAAGACCCACTGGGACTTCTGACCTCCAAAACTGTAAGAAAGCAAATTTGTATTGTTGTAAGCCACTAAATTTGGAGAAATTTGTTATAGAGAGAGTCATAGGAAACTAATACAAGTGCTAATGTCATAAAAGGAAAGAAGATATTCTTTAAACTGATTAATTTTAGCATAATTAGGAAGAACTTGAAACTTTAAAATGAATATATTTAGGGCAGATGTTAGAAAAAAAGAATATGACTCATATAACGACTTATCAAAATCTGCTGCTAATGTGTTACCGATGGAGGTAAAGGCTGCTACATTAAATAGACATGAGATCCCTGATACAAAGAACATTTCCAAATTTGTTCAGAGGCATATACTTGAAGGTCAAGTATTATTTGTGCTTTATTTCCCTTACTAAAATAAAACTTACTAAAATGAGGTGGATGCCCATTAGGGTGTGCTGAATTCAACATAGCTGGCTTTACAATTTCAGTTTCACTAGCAGTATCAGAAAGTTCACCAGTGTAACCAGCTTCCCTTGGGGAAGATTGCCTTCCTGTGTAATTTGATTTCCATAGCTACATAGAATGAAAACCTGGCCCCTTGCAAACAAGGTATTGATCTGGTAAGAATCTATCCTATTCTTATTCATAAAAGCTGTCTTCAGTTGTAGGCATATAAAGTTCTGAAAAATCACCCTATTTTAAAGGAACACTAACTAAGACTAACTAATTCTGTAGGACTAAACATAAGTTTCTGGGCTCCCAGACTTTTCTATAGTCATTCTGACCCCTCCATAATAGCTTCAGAGAGCTATCTGCCCCGCTTCTCCTATCCTTTGGTGTGTAATTTAGAGTCAGAAGTATTTTGCTAAAAAAGACCAGAAAACCAAAAATGGATAAGGCCCATTTAAAATTTTCAGTTTAGGAAAATTCAAGTTTCCTTTATAACCTCATATACACAAATACATAGAGCACTGGCATTTCAAATAATACTAAGTTCAATTCAGTGAGGATAATGTGTAAAAATAATTGCTACGCATTCCTTCAAATCTGGAGAGAGTGCTTCTAGCACTGTTGATGTGGTACCATGTCAGTATATGTGAGCATAATTTTTTGGTTAAAACTCAACCATGAAATTCCACCTGGCAGATGGGAGAAATTTGCAGGTAGGTTCCAGAACCCAAAGAAGTAGTGCAGCTTGGACTATGATGGGCTATGATAAAGGGATAAATACTCATATTAGAAAGGATTATTCCATATGCAGAGGGCAGACATTCCCAGGCACTGCAAACAAGGAAGAAGCCAATCTACGAAAAGTTGGAGGCAGTACAACAGCTCATTTCTGTCATCTCTGTATATTCCATCCCTGGAATTGTCTGGTTTTCATTACTAGGGTCTGTAATTGCTAGCCAGGTTCTTTTGATATGTATGTGCATCTATAGACATATTTTCAATTTTCCTTAATTTTAACTATATATTTCCACTTCTACTCCCAGTATCAATTAGTAGCATATTCTAACTCAGGTGTTACAATTGCTTTAATAATTTGACTTTTAAGCTTGTATCTTGTCTCATTTTAGTTCTTTGACTTGGATATAGATATTATAATCAGATAGGCAAGAGCAACTTCATATTTCATGGAGCTTTTCCTAAAGATATTTGTTTGGTATTGCCTTCCTGGAAACACACTCTCTACTTCTAACTCCTTTTTTAAGGGAAGGTTTTCTACATAAAAACATACAAAATCAAAGTAGGTTCAAAATATCCTGCTATATTATAATATCAGAGGCAGAACAAATGTGGGAGAGAAGGGTTCTTATTGTTCATGTTTTAGCAATGTGCAGTAAATAATTGTTTTCTGAATTGTATTTCCATAAATATTTTAGTCAATTAATATTGAGTTGCATTATTTTCTCAGTAAAATAAACCGAAGCCTCTGAAAAAAGTTTCATAAGACACAATAGCAAGGGTTAACTCAAAGTCAATATTGGTATGTGCTGTGTTAGGTCCTTGGGGTTTTCAACTGATGATAAACCTATGTATATTCCTTGTTAAATGTCTATCTATTTCCGTCTTATGGTAAGAATCATTGCTGAGTGGAAAAACAATAGCTGTGAAATGATAAAATAAAACAGCAATATAATATTTATTTTTAAAAATACTAATGGGAATACAACGAGTATAGCAAATTCCTCTTGTAACATAGTTGATTGCCAATCATAAAAATGTGGAAAATATTGGGTGAAGAATGTAATATTAGTTACTTCTTAATAAAACGCCTCATAACATATATCTTCAGCAGCTAAATTTACTTTCCTGCAGCTCTTTGTCTACAATTTCCATTCACACAAGCCTTTGCATTACTTACAATTAATTCATAGTATTATGGTGATGAAGAATTTAGCAGGAAGATATTAACTTCCTCCTCTAAATCTCCCCTGAGATCAATGACTTGCAGATACATTCTTTGTCAGAGATGCACAGTCTCCATTTTTTAACACCAAGATAACAGCTCCTTACACAGCTATTCTTTCACTTGATTAGGGACAAAATGTCACCTTTGCTGAAAGGAAACCACTGCTTTCACAGCAATCAAATCATCAAAATTTCACTTTACAGATAGAAATTTTTAATGCA
Organism: Lepilemur ruficaudatus; assembly: GCA_963574885.1. NCBI lineage: Eukaryota > Metazoa > Chordata > Mammalia > Primates > Lepilemuridae > Lepilemur > Lepilemur ruficaudatus. The sequence continues at coordinate 35,896 of CAUYRT010045575.1, forward strand.
TTTTCATAGAAAAAAATTTGTGAGTAAAGAACTGGAGAAACCTGAAGGAATCTAGGACAAACTTAATTTTATGTTTCATTCAAAAATGGTTATTTAAATTTGTTGCTAAATCTTATTTCTCAAAAATATTGTTTTAATAAGTCCTTCAGTAATTATTAGACTACCTCTGACATTATCTGAGACTGGATAATGTTTTGAAATACAATCAGCCCTCCGTATCTGTGGGTTCCACATCTGTAAATTCAATCAACCGCAGATTGAAAACATTGAAAAAAGTGGATGGCTGTGTCTGTACTAAACAGGTACAGAATTTTTTTATATTATTCACTAAACTATATAATATAGGAACTATTTACCTGGTATTTACATGTTATTAGGCATTAAATTAATCTAGATATGATTTAAATATACTGGAAGACATGCAAATATTATACCATTTTATATAAGGGACTTGAGCATCCGTGGATTTTGTTATCCATAGAGGGGAGGGGAATGTGTGTGTGGGGGGGTCATGGGACCAATCCCCTACCGATACTGAGGGAGGACTGTATTGATGGATGTGTTTCCTCTCCATTTTCTTCTGTTCTCTTACCCCTTCCCAATAGTACTACTAGATGTTAGGCCACCATTGCCCCAAGGTTCATCACAGCAGAAGCAGAGAAGCAAGGCAGCAACTTCCTGTTTTTGTTTGTTTCCTTGCTTGCTTCTAAAGTTCAAATCTCCAGGTCCAAGTATAATGCAAAATGTATAAAGCAGAAAGATTTTAAAAAATACCTAAGTGAGTTTCACTCTGCCCCCACCTCCCTTCATTCTGTTAAAGAAAAAAATTTTCAATGACACTTGTTAAAAGATGCTAAGGAAGACTTTATTCAGAACCATGGTGATAGGTATAGGGACCACTGCAGTGGCATTTTGCAGTGGAGAGAGATCAATGCCTCAACTCCAAAAACAGCCTGGGCAAGTAGAAATTTACAGCCAAGGAGCAGGATGGGGTCAGTAGATGGAAAATTACTAAAAGGAAATATCAGGGGGCTAAGTGTAATTGGTTTCATGAACAAACACAAAATGACAGCCCCCTCATGTATGTTTTCCCTGCTTTCTTATGCTTTGAATTACCAGGCCATCAGGCTGTAATGACCAGAACATTATAATCTGTTCAGCTAACTCTTTTATCTTTTGAGTTGTTTTCCAGAAATGGCAGACTCTTCACAGGATAGCAATGCCAAGACTCACCATCTATCACCAGTCTGTGACAGCCTGAGTAAGAACAAGACCCTGTCTCTACTAAAAATAGAAAAAATTAGCTGGGTGTGGTGGTGCATGCCTGTAGTCCCAGCTACTCAGGAGGCTGAGGCAGGAGGATTGCTTGAGCCCAGGAGTTTGAGGTTGCTGTGAGCTAGGCTGATGCCACAGCACTCTAGCCTGGGTAACAGAGCAAGACTCTGTCTCAAAAACAAAAACACCAACCTGTGACTTCTGAATAAGACCTCCTGCACGCATTGCTTTCAATACAACCTGCCCAATACACATAGCCACCTTCCTGAATCCTTTATAAAACCCCTACCCTCAGTTGATCAGGGAGACAGATTTGAGGCAGTTCTCCTGTATCCTAGGTGACATCATCTATAATAAATTGCCTTTCTTCCTTGGCAATCCTTGTTGTCTCAGTAAGTGACTTTCTGTGTGGTAAGTAAGCACACATAGGCCAGAACCCCATTGTGGCCCATATGGGAACTTGTTGCTCATCGCTTGGTGGCCATGGAGTGGGGAGAATCTTGAAAGCCTCCCTAGCAGCTGCCCAGCTAAATTTCTGCCAGAGGTTTGTTTTGGCTTCTGCTATTGGCTCAGATGTCAACAGCTTCAAGTGCATTCCTGAGTTCCTCAGAAAAACGGATCTCTGGATCTTGGCATCTGCATCCTGACAGGTGAGTGCTATTTCAGGGTACCACACAGTAAAGAGGATGCTGACTGAACAGACCTAACAGGATTCTTGCTGAAGACAAGCCACCTGGGGGATGGTAGAAGATGAGGAATGGGATCGGATATCAAGGGTGATCATATAGAGGGTGAAGTGGTTCGGTTCTTGCTAAACTGACTTTGCAGGGTCCTTTGCTAAAACTGGATTTTACAAGGAAGTGCACAGATGGGCCTAGGAAAAGGTTCAGGAGCCTGACTAAAGCAAGGAGTTTTTCTAGTCTCAATCAATTCCTACCTGAAAGCAAATTAAGAAATAAAAAACCTCTTCCTGTGCTTGGAGAGGGAAAGAACATTAGAAATAAAACAAAAGAATTATTAATAGATGCTAGCGAGTGGTCCCTAGAGAAGAGGTCTGAACATCTCCAAATCAAACCCTGGATTGAGAGAGAGAGAGACCATGTTGATAGACTCTCTAGATAAATTTGGGATCCAAGAGCGGCATGTCTGGTGTTCCGCTTCCTGCCAGGTGGCCCTGTGGATCAGATGAGATGCTTTGGGTGGCATAAACAATAAAGGGACTTCCAAGAAGAAGTTCAATTGTACACAACTTGCTCTCTTTCACTCCATCTTTCTCCTTCTGAAAACTGTACATAACAGATACATAATTAATGAATGAGAGCTATCTATAAAGAATATCAATGAATCAATCAAATATTTATTATTGAATATTGTGTGTGATCACCTTACAGAACGAAAGAGAGAGTTATTGTTCAGCCCAGACAATCAGCATTCTCAGAGTCATAGAAAGGAAAATTTAGAATGGAATGAAGTAAGATTCACGGAGGAGGTAGATCTTGGGTGGGAGGTGAAGGTGTATTTGGTTATTAGTAAAAATAAAACAAACTCCTCTTCTCCCCTCCCCCCCACACACAAAAAATCAGTCAAAGAAGGAATGGAGCTTCAAAAGGATGATGTTTTATTTCTGGAATCCCCTCTAGGCTAAATCCAATCACTGAAGCATGAAAGTATAGAAATGCAAAAGAATTAAAAACCAATAATAAATGAAAATGCCTGTTTCCTCTTAACTGGTTCAATCCAGTAAAGGGCAAAGAATGCTATTTGTTAAGGCTCAATTGTGGATGTAGATGTACTGGATGACTTCACTTCAGGAGGTAAGAGGGCCTGGGGGGAATTACTGCTTCTTGTTTTTTGTTTCCCTGGTTAGTCTTCAGGTGGCATTGTTAAACAGGTGGTATTGTTAAAAAACACCAAAATTATCCTGAAATGTAAATTTCCCTGAAGAATCAACAAATAAGGAAGTGCATTGCCTCCTATGTTGAGGATCAAGCACTGCGATCTGAAGAAATCTCTTGGATGTCAAGTTGTGAAATTATTGTGAGTCTGTGTGTTTCTTGATAAAACCCTTTCACTCGTACCTCTTGGCTGCATCTGTTGCTTCATCACTCCCTCCAGGTGCTTTTCCCACAAAGCTTAGCCTCTGCAGAACTATTTCATTGCTTACTCAGAAAAGATACTATGTAGCTGCAGTGGACTGAATCATGCCCCCTCAAAATTCACAGGTTAAAGCCCTAACCCCCAAAGTGATATTATTTGGAGATGGGGCTTTGGGAAGGTTATTAGATTTAGATGAGGTCATGAGAGTGGGGCTCCGTGATGAGATTAGTGCCCTCATAAGAAGAGACACCAGAGAACTTGCCCTCTCTTGCTCTCTGCCATGTGAGGAGACTGAGAGAACTTCTGCCAGCCAGAAAAAAGATCCTTGCCGGAATCCAACCATGCTGGCATCCTGTTCTTGGACTTCTAGCCTTCAGAACTATGAGAAAATAAGTTTCTGTTGTTTAAGCCACCTAGTCTATGGTATTTGTTATGGCAGTCCGAGCTGACTAAGAAGCATTGCACTTGCCAGTATGCGGATGCTTTCTGAATGTCAAGTGGTTATTGACTTTTAGTCTACCAGAATGCATTATGATGAATATAACTGCCGCTTCTTACCACTTATACATCATCATGTCAGTGCTGTAGCTGGATCTAGGCACAAAATGCCAGTGGCAAAGAGACATCAATTGTTGCTACTTAAAAGAGTATCACTTAGACAGCAGAATGAGGCACAAATGACAGAGAAGCCCTTAATATTATCACAGGGATTAGGAAATCTCACACTTTCCTTGGTTAGGGCCATGTTTTTACAATTTGTACAGATCATAAACTTTCTCTGAGTCTTTATAAGAATAATCCTGTACCCCTAGTTCTTATCACATACACAGAGCTCAAGATTTTTTTGCTCGATGTGTATGCCCAGTTGAACAAGTATAAAGCTGAAAAAGCAGTCTAATGCTTATGATCTGAGCCATCCACCACAGCAATGGCAGACTCTACAGCAGTGCCTTCTTGGAAAACTGTGGTGTAGAGAACCTGCAGGATGTTTGGATGGAATGATTCAACTAATTCCAGCTTGGTCAATCGCTTGAATTGGGTGTGAGGGCATGTGCAGAAAACTGCTTGAGTTATTTAAGTTATTCCCAAACCAGGAATATGAATTATCAGTTCCATCTTTGGGGAAAAGTCACATTGTCCTGTAAGTTATTGTACCTGTGATATATATACAGAATCAGGGGATGTCTGCTTGAAAAAATAGCTAGAAATTAGGGTTGAAGACTTGTAAGGACAGTAATCCTTACCCAAGTGCAAGTTCCCTTTATATTAAATTCTAGTTAATATACTTAATCTGATTTCTATATATGTTTTGGTAAGCATGAAGATTTTATTTCCAAAACAGGTGAATGATTTTTGGGGGAGTTTAGATGAGGTCATGAGAGTGGGGCCCCATGATGAGATTAGTGCCCTTATAAGAAAAGACAAAGCCCAGGGAAGTGCTCTTCTTAATATTTTCAAAATATATGTTCTCAGTCGATATAATTTTTAGGTTATAAAAATTTTTCACTGTAAGTTTAAGTAGTTGCAAAGTGTATAATTTCCTGCATGTTCTAAGTCTGACATTTTAAAATAAAATGGTTACATTACTCTTTTAAATGTATCTTAAGGAATCCAAATGCTGTACCAATTTAACATCTATCATAAACTATTAAAATACATGAAAAAACTCTTCTTTAACATAGGAATTATACATTATCAACTTTTCTTCTTGAACTCATTTCTATTGTATTTCCCTAAAGTAATATATTTTAATGCTTAAAATCTTTAATAAATAATCCTATTATGCTTCTCTGCCACAAAAATATGAATAAAAATTGAACATAAAGCATTTTTATTTTCTGTGATTGTAGGGCTCTATGCTAAAAATGTTTTTCTGGGTTGACGTATCATTACAATTATTTTCAGTATCAATTTACCAAACAACATGCACATATTATGATTTGGTAAATAATTATTAACATAAAACATTTTGGAAATACATGTGGAGATGGCTGTGATTCATATGATTGTCACCTCTATGCCAAGTGCAGGAGCAATAATAATAATAATACTAGTAGTAGTAGTTATTGTGTATTGGCATTCATTATGTGCCAAGCATTGTCTAAGTCTAAGGCCTTTTCATGTTACTTTATGTCCTCTTCACAGCAACACTATGATATAGCAGCTCTGCATTTCCAGTCCAACTGTGGATTACCATTACTATCATTAGTTAACACTAGAAGAAGTTGAAATTTTCAGTATCAGTTCTATTCTATTTTTTATTTTAATGATGTATACTCTGAGAACTCTTTATTCCCATAAGTAACTAATGGGAATAGAAAATTTTATTGTGGCAATATTATTCAATTTTTAAAACTTCTTTCAAGTCATGAACTAAAAATAATGCATTTTTATTTTTAAGAATCTCACTGACAACCTGATCAGGTGCTCCTTCAATTTTGTTGAAATCACAGAATTAGAAGCCACCTAACTTGCAAATGCACTGTTACTCAATGATTAGCATATACTTTCATTTCTGGGAAGTCCCCCAAAGAGGCTTCACTAAGGGTTATCAGATGATTATTAGTTACTGTTACTCTTTCACTTAGAAGCATCTTGATATACACAGAAGGAGTTTGGAAAATTAGGAAGTTGTTAGTCAATTCACCTTTGCAAATACAATATTTCATCTTATATGTGATTTACTTTTTGGGGGGGTGGTGGTAAAATTCTTAGAGCTTAAGATTTAGTTCATTCAAACTATGAAAAGTGTCCAACATGTAAAACAATCGGCCTTTCTGTCCTTGTATCCAACCAATGAGCCAAATCATATGTATTTTCTATCAGAAAAAAATCTGACTTCATTTTGGAATCAAATAGATGAGTTAATATGCATCTCAATAATTACTATGTTTCTTCCTAATTCTAAAGCTAAGATATTTAGATGAGTCATGAAGCTTTGGCAAGAGTTGGTGAAGGACTATTACTGAATAAAATAAGGGACTGCTGCTTTTCTTACTGAGACTTTTGTTTTGCTCTCAGAAGACTCTATCATCAGGACAATGCGTTTTGTGATAATATGTAGAGGAAGTACAAGAGTAGTGATGCTGGCAATTCAGATATGCCAAAGAGAAGCCATAAAATGCTTCCTTTAAGTGAAAAGGTGAAAGTTCTCCATTTAATAAAGCAAATAAATAAATAAATAATATACCAAGTTGACTGAGATCTGCAGTATGAATGAATCTTCCATTCGTGAAATTGTGAAGAAAGAAAAAGAAATGTACTCACAGTGTATATAGAGTTCGGTACTATCCATGGTTTCAGGCAGCCACTGAGGGTCTTGAAACATATACCCAGCACATAAGGGGGGACTACTACATGTGTTTTTTAGTAGTCAACAGAAAAAGGACACAATCATCTAAGTCACAATGTGCATGAATTGAAACTCATCTATTCTTTTCACTGGGACCAAATAGAAATCTTCCCACAGCTTTTTGTGAAGAGAATGCTGTGGAGCATAGGGGACAATGTCCTCAATAATACCTTTACAGTATATGTTGCAGTAACAGTGATCTTCACAGGATCAATATCATAGTTACACTTATTGAGCACTTATCATGTGATAAACACTTATCTAAGATATTTATTTACAGGTATTATGTCATCAGACCCTAAAAAACACTCTGTGAGATAGAATAGAATAAGGCTGAAGTGATAGTGTATGGCTTGGAGGTAGGTCATTAAAGGAAGGCTCTGTGGCTTCCCGTCTCACTCTTGGCTCACTCACGCTGGGAGAAGCCAGATGCCATGTTTGAGGAGACTCGGGCAGGTTACGGAAAAACCCACTTAAGCAAGGACTCCAGCCAACAACCAGTAAGCAACTGAGGCCTCCTGCACACAGCTATTTGAGTGAGCTCGCAAGTAGATTCTCCATCCCTGGTTGATCTTTTAGATAACTGTAGCCCTGGTTGACAGCTTGGCTACATCCTCTTAAGAGACCCAGAGCCAAAGGCAACCACAAGCTATTCCCAGGTTACTATGAGATAGTAAATGCTTGTTATTTTAAGCTGCTAATTTGGAAATAACCTGTTATGATATGCAGCAAGAGATAACTAATAGAGGTGGTAAAGGTACAAACCTTTCTGATGTCAAGACCAAAGAAATATTTTAGAAAATCTAGAGCTGGTGGTCTTAACCTCATGTGAGTATATTTGAAGCAAACTTTTTTGGAAACCTGACATGCATTTGTGCAATCTTTCCCCAGAAAATGCACAAGATTTAAATATGATTTCAAGGGATTCATAGCCTTTCTGAAGCCCTTCCAAGGATTCGTGAACTCAAGGTAAGGAATGAGGTTTAGAGTAGTGCTTCTCAAACTTCACTGGACATATAAACCTTGTTATAAGACAGATTTTGATTTACTAGGTCTGTGTTAGAACCCAGTTTCTATAAATCTAACAAATTCTCAGGTGATCCAAATGCTGCTGGTCTGTGGATCACACTTTGGGTGGTAAGAAAGAAGGGGACAGCTTGCATAATCTTTGAGCACAATCACTCATAAATATTGCTTTTCTCTCCAGGAGTTTTGATTGGGATGGACAAGCAGTAGGTTTAAAGTTATACTCCCTAATGAGTATTTGGAAAGCTGCAGTTACTCAACGTGTAGAGCCACAGGTCTTAGCATATAAAAGTAAATTGGCTAGGAGCACAATTTAGGGTCCTAATAAGGCAGCCACCCTACCTCTGCACAGAGATGGCTGTAGCAGCAGCTTTGTGCAGGGCAAGATTCTGCTCAAAAGGTAATATTTGGTAAGCTCTAAAATGCAGATAAGTGAGCTCTCAGAAGGTCAAATTTCTTTACTCTGATCACGTCCATGATTATTTGATCCTGGAAAAACTTTTGAGCAGCTGTAATTGAACGTTGGCCTTGGCCATATAACTATTTCAGAAAAAGAACCAGAGAATGAGTAACTTTAAGCAATATAATTTACTGGTGAATATATTAAGTTAAATTGATTATAAAATATTGATAAATGGACTTACAGAGTTTAAAATTATGAACCAGTTTAATGCTAGGTGATATTGAACAAAAATTATGGGTTTAATTCTAGAATACTTAGTCTCTAGCTCCTTTTTGGAAAGTAAAATGATAGGAAGGTTGATTCTCTGTTAAAGCTAATCTTGGAGTACTTGAAATAGAGGGATGTCATATAGATATAAGAGAGTGTTTATCTCTGTTGTTTACATAGTGGGGTCATGCATCTAAGTAATAGAAAGATGGTATAAAATCACAAGGGCAAAAACATAAAAGAGGAAGGGGTATTGCAGATTCCTATTTTGCCTCTTAGGGAAATTGTTAGCTGACATATCAAGAAACCACTTTTCTCCCCCACACTAATTCTTAAGCAAGGGCAAATGGATATCAAAAGCAAAACTAAACAAAGATTTAAAGGGATTTTTATTTGAGTTTATGCAGCTTGACCAATAATTTATTCTGCCCTGTAAGTCAAAGGACAAGACTATGAATAAAAGCCTAGAAAATTATTGTATTATTTGTGGCAGAGCCAATAACACTCAATGTTTCATATGATCTCCTACATTTCCCAGCCTCCTTGCAGTTAGTGAGCTTTGGGCAATGACATGGAAGAAAAATTGAACTTCAGGCTGAGGCAGTAAAAAGTCTATGTATAATTTTCCAGTCTCTCTTTTCTCCTGATGAGGAAGCTATGTGTTCCATATAGAGAATCTACAAGTTGGTGGGCATTGGTCAACCGGGGTCTCTGAGTGACTCTGTGGAGCAGAGGCTCTCGGTGACCTATGTTGGACATGTATAATGAGCAAGAAACAAAATCTTCATTATGTTAAGCCACAGAGCATTCAAGATTAATTTGTTACCACAGTATAACTCAGTCTATTTCAACTAATACATTTTGTAATAGTTTCTCCATAAGATCATAGGAGAGGTTAATAATTTTAATAAGGAAATGGCTTTATCTAAAAAATGCCTGAGCCTCGTGGTTTGAGAATCCTAGTATTAGTTTAAAAAACATGGAACTGACATACTTGTTAGATGGAAGATAGAGTAAGTTAGTGGGTTAAAAATCTGTCCTTTGAAAATGGCATTAAAGTGTTACCAGATCTAAACTCACAGGTTTATAAAGGTAAAATTAATAATTGTAATCTTAATAAAAGTGAACAAAGCATGCATTCAAAGCTATGCTTAAGGCTTACCATTCTAGGTCAGAATATCTTACACTATAATTCATTTATGTTGAGCTTTTAAAGTCAATGTGCAATATGTGAGAATAAGGCTGATACCTAGTCAGAGAGCATTCTGGGATGTGAAAAGTCTGAGTTTGGGTTTAAATCTTTGTAAAATGGGGATAAAAATTTCTATCTTTTAGGGTTGCTATGCGAAATAATTATAGTAACATGGTATGTACTAACTACTTAGTCTGTCTGAAGGAAAAAACAAGCTGTTTTTTTTTCTGCTACACTCTCACACTCAACATACAACACTTCTGTGACCAGATGTGTGGAGTTTTCCCCTGACACATGTACAGCAGACGCCAGTTGGGTGTTCTATAAGTTAATTCAATTCTGACACTATATATCTGGAGATACCACAGGTTAAGGCCTCAATCCTACAAGACTGCCCCCACTTTAGATGCCAGTTGCAAGGAATAGGTTGTCACTCATATTTCTGACCAGCTGGCTGTAAACTGGGATTCCCATAACTCTTTTCATTGATTTTGATTAATTTGCTAGGACATGTCAACCTAAATAACAAAGAGAGAATATATAAAAGAAAAAGATATTTATGTGGGAATAGAGCATTGCGATGGGAATATGCATGCCATAGTAAACTATGTACACATTCAAGGAGGTAAAGGAAGATAAATGGATTGCTTCTCATTATGGGAAGCCCATTTAGATTATCTAGAAGTCAAATCTGATGAAAATGTACTTTAATTTAATCAGACACAGAAAGAATGTGTCCAGGGTTTTGAGTATACCCTATTATAGAGGAATGTACATAAGAAAACTAGTACCCTGAGCAGGGGAATACCCATGCTGTCTTTGCAACAGCATGGGTAGTTTCCTCATTACATGGAACAATTCAGACACCTCAAGAAAGGCCAAGAGTACAGAATCAAGTCATACTGGAAGAAAAAATTGCTTGTTTAGACCTTCAAGATAAACATTTTAGTGTCAGGCCATAACAGCGGAGTTAGAACCAGAGGGGAAAAGAGTTAATGAGACTTAACAAAAACATTGAAGGAGAGGGTTATCATTCCAGCAAAGCAAAAAGATATACCTTTTCAAGGGCAGGAAGAACAGAAGACAATGGCGTATGACCTGCAAATCACAGGCAGTGAAGTACAGCAAAACTTAAAAAATGAAGCAGAAGTAGAAATTGTCTGCAATTTAGATGGCTGTTCAAGAAACAGATTTCAGAATTAACAATCAAAACTTGCAATTTTACTAAGAGCAAATCAATGCTTTTAAGAACTTGGTTGTTCTTACATGGAGGACCAAATTTTTAAGTTATGTATTAGAGTATTTTTAATATCAAAGCTCAATCTTTAGAAAGACATAAATAGTTCCCTTTTAATGATAGCCAACTTGATTACACACAATTTTTTCCGTAAATTTCTCCTTCATAAACCTTATCATGACTTACTTAGATCATTGACAATGTGCTTGAACTTTCTTCTGTGTTCTATATTTACTCTTTCTCAGATAACCACTCATTTAACTTTAGGACAATAATTTGCCACATAAGGTTTTTTCCCATACAAAATCTCTTTTCTTTTTAACCATTCTTACAAAAAATGCATCTGCATATTGATAACTTTCTTTACATTTCTCTCTTCTACTTGCTGGTTTCTTTCTATCTTGTTTTTATTTCCTTCCTAAATCCATATTTTAAAACAACCTTTAAATAACCTTTGAATTAGACAAAATTATTCTTTTTCTCAATAAAGAACATATTTTTATGCCTTTCTTATTTTTTTTCTCATTAAAAACACATCTTACTTTTTGTCACACTTTATATACAGAATTATATACATTATTAGAGTTTTAACTCTTGGTAACTTTAATATTTAATAAGCAATTTTTTTTGAAACAGAGTCTTGCTCTGTTACTGGGGCTAGAGTGTAGTGGCATGATCATAGCTCAGTGCAATCTCAGACTACTGAACTCAAGTGATCCTCTTTGGTTCAGCCTCCTGAGTAGATAGGACTACAGGTGCATGTAACCATGCCCAGTTAATTTTTTTATTTTTCACAGGGACAGAGTCTCACTGTTTCCAGGGTTGTATCAAACTCCTGGCCTCAAGTGATCCTCTCACCTTGGCCTCCCAAAGTACTAGGATTACAGGTGTGAGCCACCACACCCAGCCTAGTAAGCAATTTGAACTGTCACATATCAATATTTTATAGATGAGAATCATTTTCTAATTTTTAAAAACACATTTCTAATAACAATTATTTAATGTATATTAATAGAGCCAAATATACTTCATTTTTCTATAAAATTTAAGAAGCCAAGAACAAATTTTTTACATTCAGTAATTTGTTTCAGTTTTTTAAAATCTTATTTAGAAATAACCTAGAGGTTTAGTGAGTATCTATTATTTAATTTAACATAACTTTAAGGTTTCAAATTACATGAATGTTTCATTTATAGACATTTATGTCATTTACATTTACCAAATTACTTTTGAAAACTGAGATGTTAGACAAAGTTAGTCATCATTTCAAGTTATTTCTCTGTTATCCATTTCTGCAGCCTATGAATATCAGGTATTCACCTAAATAAGAAGCTTAAAGTTAAATATTTGAGTATTTTGCTCATAACTCAGAAGCTACAGCTATTTTCATTAAATCAGCAATATTAAATTAATCTTACCAAAAAAATAAGGCAAATAAGGCAAACTGGGTTTATAGTTTTATTAATATAATCTTTGTGTCAAATGTTGATACCTTAAAACATCTAGCAGAGATGACATAAAACCATCTGACCAATAAACTCAGGACAAAATACATACTGACAATTGTGAAGACATTTCTTTTTTTATTTTACCAATAATTTAAAAACTAGCTTATTTATTAAAGATGTACTTAAGCCACACAAATTAAAAAGCATTTGGGTTAATTACTATATATTTTATATAAGTGCCTATTTAAGCCAATCTAAATAGAATTCTTTTTTTTTTTTTTTTTTTGAGACAGAGTCTCACTCTGTTGCCTGGGCTAGAGTGAGTGCCGTGGCGTCAGCTTAGCTCACAGCAACCTCAAACTCCTGGGCTCAAGCAATCCTTCTGCCTCAGCCTCCCGAGTAGCTGGGAGTACAGGCATGTGCCACCATGCCCGGCTGATTTTTTCTATATATATCTTTAGTTGGCCAATTAATTTCTTTCTTTCTATTTATAGTAGAGACGGGGTCTCACTCTTGTTCAGGCTGGTTTCGAACTCCTGACCTTGAGCGAT